>JBBGZY010000004.1:8142500-8295000 GCA_037952925.1 Lithobates clamitans | reverse complement strand
AAAACCAAAAAAAGTAAAAAAATTGATTTTAAAACACCAAAAAAATAAAAAATAATTAATGTTAAAAAACCAAAAAAATTTAAAAAATTGATTTTAAAACACCAAAAAATCAAAAAAATAATTAATGTTAAAAAACCAAAAAAAGTAAAAAAATTGATTTTAAAACACCAAAAAAATAAAAAATAATTAATGTTAAAAAACCAAAAAAATTTAAAAAATTGATTTTAAAACACAAAAAATAAAATAAAAAACTTGCTTTTAAAAAAAAAAAAAAACTGGATTTTCCAAAAAAAAAGCCTGTTTTGGAAAATCCAAAAGCCCAAAATATTTTTTTGTGGATTAGGTAGAAATATTTAAATATAATTATATTTTGCTACATCATTAAGATACCATTATATTTTTGTCTATGAACATTTTATACTAAATGCAGAACTGAATGCATAACAACCATTAATAAAAACATCTCCTTTTATAGGATTTTAACAAATGTGTGGTTTGTTATTTCAAGGCTCAGTATCAGTTTGGTTATAATTGTCAAAAAGTTGTTTACAGTGGCAATGGAGCTTATTTAGACATTTTTAAAATTCTAATACAGTTGGCACTACAACTGCTCGACCATAACCTAGGAGACAGCCCAAAAGAAAGGCAAGCAATAAATATAATGCCAGATTTCAGCAATATTTTTTTTATTGTCAAAAAATTATATATCCTGGCCCATTGCAATGGCCCCCCTACCCATAAAATAATCAACATATTGCTGTCTAACCTGACGGGAACTTTGGGGGGCCAAGCCAGTACGGACAGTATCCAGGCCTGTAAGGTTGGCTTCTATTTGTCCGGCCTCAGGCCCAACTGTGCCTATATAATTGGCAGAATGCTTATTTAAAAAGTTGTGCAGAATGCAGCATGATAAAATTATAAAATTAAGTTTGTATTCCGCCAAATTAATGGCTGTTTGAAACAGGCGGAACCGGCTGGCCAGAATTCCAAACGCATTCTCAACCACTCTTCTAGCTCTGGCCAGCCGGTAATTAAAAACCCTCCTCTCCGGGGTGAGGGTTCTTTGGGGGAATGGCCTCATGAGGTGCTTGCTCAGAGCGAAGGCTTCATCGGCAATGAAGACAAAGGGGAGTCCTTCCACGTTATCCTCATCAGGTGGCAATCCCAGGCCACCACTCTGGAGACGCTGGCAGAACTCCGTCTGGGCAAATACTCCTCCATCCGACATCCGGCCATTCTTCCCCACGTCCACATATAAAAAATCATAGTGTGCCGACACCACCGCCATTAAAACAATACTGTGGAACCCCTTATAATTAAAATAATATGACCCCGAATGGGGTGGTGGCACAATGTGGACATGTTTCCCATCTATAGCCCCTCCACAATTGGGAAAGTCCCAACGGCTGGCAAAATGGGATGCCACAGTCTGCCATTCCTGTGGCGTTGAAGGAAACTGGGGAATCAAACAAGAAAACCAAAATCAATTAATTTGGAAGCTAACATTGCAAGAAAATTAGACAATTAAAAACATTATTCCCCAGCATCAGTATAACATTCAATAATTTAATTCTTCTGGAATAACTAATATGGAAAAAGGCACACTTATCAGATTGCTCACCCCCTCTGATAGAACATTGATTACATTTTAGGGGGTTGTGAAATCCCAAATAAAAATTACTTTAACAACACGCAGGAATTTAGGGATAACAAAGGCTACAAGACTGCAGTTGTCGCACTCTGCAGGTGCAGTTGCTAACCAGCTTACAGTAAATGAGGTAATGTCAAAAGGCATTCATGTTGCAAAGAGTACACAATCACATGCAAGGGCAATTAATGAAAACACTTTGAGGCTTGCATATGATTTGATGATGGAAATCAGCAGAGCTTCTGCTCATTTACTAAAGCACTGGAACAAATGCACTTGTAGAGTGCACATGCATTTTGCAAAGTGCAACATAGATTTGCTTTAGACAAATCAACACCACAGAACATTCAAGCAAATTTTAACGAGGGTGGGGGTGGGGGGGTTGTGAAATCTAGCTAATTGCTAATTAGCAGCACACTATTTGGAGTGAGTTCAGGTGGGGGGGGGGGTTGTGAAATCTAGCTAATTGCTAATTAGCAGCACACTATTTGGAGTGAGTTCAGGTGGGGGGGGGGGTTGTGAAATCTAGCTAATTGCTAATTAGCAGCACACTATTTGGAGTGAGTTCAGGTGGGGGGGGGGGTTGTGAAATCTAGCTAATTGCTAATTAGCAGCACACTATTTGGAGTGAGTTCAGGTGGGGGGGGGTTGTGAAATCTAGCTAATTGCTAATTAGCAGCACACTATTTGGAGTGAGTTCAGGTGGGGGGGGGGGGGGTTGTGAAATCTAGCTAATTGCTAATTAGCAGCACACTATTTGGAGTGAGTTCAGGTGGGGGGGGGTTGTGAAATCTAGCTAATTGCTAATTATAAGCACACTAAATACACTCCAACAAAATACATTCAAAATGAGTAGACTAGGTGGATATGTTCCCATCACTTCATGCTGGGAAGGTTATTGAAGGAAACTATACATGCATGACAAAAAATAACAGGAAAAAATCCCAGCATGTGTGAGGATAAAAAGGGGACATTCACACTATATTGCAATGATGGGAAGTAGTGTTTGAAGCAAGAAATACATTACATTATCAAAGATTACATAAAAGAACATGTGATGCTAATAAAATAAAAATAGCTTACCTTAATATAGTCCTTCTGCAGGACCTGTATGATGGCAGAACAGGTCTCTGGGATAATGATCCCCAGAGCCTGGGGGGAGATGCCTGTCGAGAACTTAAGGTCCTGCAGGCTTCTCCCTGTGGCCAAATACCGCAAGGTAGCGACCAGCCTCTGCTCCGGAGTGATGGCTTGCCTCATGCAGGTATCCTGCCTGCTGATATAGGGGGTCAGCAAAGCCACCAAACGATCAAAAACGGGGTCCGTCATCCGGAGAAAGTTCCTGAAATCCTCAGGATTATTCTCACGGATCTCACGGAGCAAAGGCATGTGACAGAACTGGTCACGCTGAAGCAACCAATTCTTGGTCCATGAACTCCTCCTCGCCCTGTTCATGGACTGGTCTTGGGCTGAAGAATAAACTACAGCACCAAGCACATACAATGCACGAGCTCTACGACGAGTACGTACAGGTAACATGGCTTCAAAACGGTCGGCTGGTCAGAACGCACTAAACAGAACGCACTGAAGAACAGCAAGGCCTGTGAAGAACGACCTGAAAATCAGGAACGAGCGGCCAATAAAACAAAGATTTCTCAATGCCAACTGACCAAACGCACTGAAAAGCAGATACAAACCTCACAAGCACAGACTGAACAACAGTTAAAACGAACTGAAAAATACGAGTCTCACAAGCGCGAATCGTCTCTCACCAAACTTCTACTAACACGAGATAAACACGAGATTAGCAGAAGGAGCCCAAAGGGTGTCGTACGGGCTATTGAACTTCCGTTTTATAGTCTCGTCGGACTTGGTGTACGTCACAGCGTACTAAGCTGGCGTACTTTTGTGTGGTCGTGTGTGGGCAAGTCCGTTCGTAAGAAAGTCTGCGCCAAGTCCGCCGAAGGTACGCCGGAAGTATGTCGGACAGGCTGTCCGACTTTTGTAGCTGCAAAGTCCGACCGTGTGTACGCGGCATTAGGTTCAGCGCTTCAGATTTGTTGTAATTTATTTTGAAGTTTGATATATAGCTATATTGGGAAAATACATTACATAGGTTGGGCATGGTAATGTGTGGTTGGGATATGAAGAATAGTAAATCATCAGCGTAAGCTGCGCATTTATATATTTTGTTTTTGACATTGAAACCATGAATGTCAGGTATTTTATTTATAATGCGAATTAGTGGTTCCAGGGTGAGAATAAATAGTAGGGGTGATAATGGACATCCCTGTCTTGTCCCATTTTGAATTCTTACTTTGTCAGATAATGTTCCATTTATTTTAATTTGGGCTGTCGGGTTGTAGTATAAGGCCTTTATCCAAGCTAATATATGTGATTTTAAACCGATATGGGAACATACGGCAAATAAGAAGTCGAACGACACTCGGTCAAAGGCCTTCTCCGCATCGGTTAATAATAACATGCCTTCGTGTTTATCTATGTGTATTTTATGTATGAGATTCATGGATTTAATTACATTATCTTTGGCCTCTCTGCCAGGCATGAATCCCACTTGTTCAGGTCCTATTAATTGATTCAGTAATGGTCTTAATCGGTTTGCTAATATTTTCGTATGAATTTTTAGATCAAGGTTAAGTAGGGATATTGGTCTGTAATTGGCACAGTCTGTCGGATCTTTATTTAGTTTGGGCAGTACTGTTACATGTGCTCTCAGAAAGTCTTCAGAGATGTCATGTGGGTTTTTTAGGGAGTTCAATGTTTTGAGAAGATGTGGTATCAAAATGTCGGAGAAGGTCTTGTAATAATGGGCTGTGAGGCCGTCTGGTCCGGGGCTTTTCCCCGATTTGAGGGATTTAATGGCTTCAATCATTTCCTGTTCTGTTATCGGTTCTTCTAATGTTTGTGTGTCTATGTCTTTTAGAATGGGGAGGCCACTGTCTGTAAAGAATTTGTGAATTATTTCTCTTCTTGATCCTATAAGGTCTTTGGGTTTATGTGTAGAAGGTAAGTTGTATAGGTCTGTATAGTATTCTTGGAATCTTTGGGCAATCTTTTGAGTATTATTAGTAATTTGATTTTGTTTGGCCTTAATGGCCAATATGTTTGTAGATAATAAGGTTTCCTTCAATGCTTTGCTAAAAATGTACCTGATTTGTCTCCATGTTCATAAAAGAACCCCTTTCGCGAAAAAAGGATCCTTTGGGCTTTGAGGTTCAGGATGGACTGTAGTTTTTTTCCTTAATTCAAGTAGAGTTATGGCTGCTTCAATCACTAAAGATTGTTTATGTTTGGTTTCCACATCTCTTATGGCCTGTGTTAAAGCCATGAGTTCCTTTTCTGCTTCTCTCTTTTTTGCAGCCCCCAACCTGATAAATTCCCCTCAGACCACGCATTTGTGAGCTTCCCATATGTTCATAGGTATTATGTCTTCTGACTCGTTTTCTTTAAAGTAATATTTAATTGTTTCTGATATTTTGTTTGTGTCTGCCATATCAGTAAGCAGAGAAGGATTTAACCTCCAATTTGTAGTTCTGGGCCTTCTAGCCTTTTTATGTAGAGTCATCGATATGGGTGTGTGGTCCGAGAAGGTCTTTATTCCAATCTTAGCTGATTTTAGGAGGGGTAAGTCTCTTTGTGAGATAAAAATATAATCAGTACGTGTAAATTTGTTATGTAATGTTGAAAAATATGTAAAATCCTTCCCTGTTGGATTACATGTACGCCACGAGTCTATTAATGTGAGAGAGGCAAGGAGTGTTTTGATTTTTCTTAATTTTTTATATGGCACACTAGATTTGCCATCTGAAGTGTCCTGCAGGGGATTCAGTGCTAGGTTGAAGTCCCCTCCAAATACAATACAGCCTGTCGCGAAGCTTTTTAGTTGATCAATTACTCAATGGCAAAATGTGATTTGCGCAGAGTTAGGAAAGTACACATTGGCCAACGTAATTGGAGTCCCTGCCCAATTTCCTTTGAGGAAGATATATCTTCCTTCTGTGTCTGTCAGTTGTTGTGAGATAACAATCTCTGAATTCTTGTGTAATAGAATGGAAACTCCTTTGGATTTGGATATGGAATTGGTTGCGTGGAACACTTGTGTGTATTTTTTGTCGTGTAGTTTGGGGATGTTACCTGTCTTGAAATGAGTCTCCTGGAGAAACACCACCGCTGGTTTAGCTTTATGTAGTTCTCGAAGTAACGATATTCTTTTTTCTGGTATGTTCAAGCCCCTGACGTTGTGAGATATTACAAAAGAATGATTATTGATCATTGTATATGACATTTTGATATATTATAGGTTATTGCCTATTTGTTTGTGAAACAACCGTGGATATTCCGATGTTGGATCAAATTATATAAATAAAAGTAGAAAGAAAAAGACAGTAATATTGACTTTGAGTAACATGAAGAGGTACAATTCTGAGGAACCACACATTGTTGGCATTGGTTTTCCACATTTTAAATAGTAAAATTACATCAAAATACAATGTACAAAGTTTAATGAAATGATTTCTAGGTGATATCTGTATAGCGATATTCAGCAATATCTGTATAGAACAAAGGACCATCGTTTGCATATGAATCAGGCTGACTAACAAGTAAAAAGTGTGTGTGTGTATCCTCTTTGTATAATTTTCTGTTTAAGGATTTATATTTATATATTAGGTATAAGTAAGTATAACATATATATATATATATATATATATATTATTGTATAAGTATAAGTAAGAAAACAAAGGGAAATAGTATATAACATTGCATATTACACCACATGTTTTCACTATAGAAAGTACATTCTTTTCTCAAAACAGTATGTGTGTTTATTTATGTGGTAGTAGTAGGACACTACTACTACTAACAGAGTACAGCAGTCCTGATCTCTGGTGATCTGGACCAGTTTGAATTCAGCAGTCTGGATCTCCAGGGTGCTGTCAGAGCAGGGACTTGCCATAGTAGCAAAACACTTATAACACATTAAAGTGGTAGTAACAGCTGGTTATAAGTATTCTGAAAAAGTTTCCTAATTGCTCTCCTACCTGTCCAGCATAGCCCATGTAAAAAAAAACCTTTTATAATCTCGTCTGCTGTCAGTGCTCCCTCCTCTCTCCTGCAGCAACTGCTCTCTGACACAAGGGAGCAGAGGGATAACATGACTGGACCAGACAGGTTTAAAAAAGGTATGTACACAGACCTTCTTTATACAGGCTGTGCAAGATCGGTAGGAGGAGGGGGGAGAAAATGTTTTTAAGAATACTTATAAGTTAGCCTTACATTCTACTTGAAAAAACACATATTCTTTAGTTGTTATGCAGACTAAGCACATAACAATAATAAACAAAATGTTTGATCGATCAATTATCTACTTGTTGTGCCACATCCTAAATTCGAGTTTAGAGCAAAGGAAGTTCCCCTAGCGGACTTTAAAGGCACATTTTTTTTTAGAAAATATTTAAAAAGGTATGTAAAGTAGATAACAGTTTATTAGTTACAAAAAATAATCAAGTGAATCACACAGTTACAAAGTTAAAAACAAGGAATGCATTTCCGTAAATATAGAAGTTGATACCAATACATGTGCACCCGACGCGTTTCGGAGTTACTTATGCCTCCTTCTTCAGGGGGGGAGGGAAAGAGGGGGAGGAAAAAAGGGGGGGGGGAGGGGGAGGAAGAGAAAGGAAAGGAAAAGGAAGGAAGGCAAGGAACAGAAAGTAGAAGAGGGGGAGGGGGGGGGCAGTTCGGAAAGGAGGGGGAGGGGGAAGAAGAAAGAGGGAAGAAGGGGGGGGAAAGCAAGAGGAGGAAGGGGAAAGAGAAAAAGAAAGAGAAAAAGAAAATATAGTGGGTGAGAAAGCAGAAAAGAAAGATGTATGACATCTAGATAGCATAAATGACTAGAGATTTCAATGAGGGAGGATGGATCACCAAGCATATCATAAGAGAAGGGAAAGCCCCAGAACATAGTAGATAGCGGGTGAAGCAAATATAGTATGATAGGCAACAGGCAGGGTTTACAACCAGTGACTTCAACATAGGGATCCATGTCAATAGGTAGGGGATAAGTTACTAACCAAGTGTCACAGCACCTCGCACCAAGAGCGTCCTGTCTGCAGCAGATGACGCCTGGTGTGGGCTGGAGCCGGATATATAAAGCCCTCCCCACCTATCAGCTGTTGATGGAGGAGATACAACAGCTGATTGTGGTGAGGGAGGGACGAATACACTAGGACTGGCCCCCCGGGTGGAGCGCGCGCCGCCAGGCATCCACAGCGCATGCGGACGCAGACGTCGTGAGGCGTGGCCACGCCCACTGCACCCGCCGGCACGTCTGGCTTCCCCAACGGACTGCGCATGTCCGTTGGGGTCGCAAGATGGAGGACAGATGATTCTGTACCTCACACAGCGCCACCATGAGTCCAAACTTCGCTCAGGCGGCTCTTTTCGTGCCGGGCGGATCACAGATCATAATGTGGAGCTAATAAGTAATAAGTCAAAGCATAAATTAATGCAACTGAACAGGGGAAAACAGTGTCACATCTTTTGCTATCACAGGGAGGCAGGGCCGATAGGCAGTGCGGTACGGGTTAGGAATGAAACCTGATGGAGGAAAACATTTCAAACATGACAAAGTAGTAATTATGTACAGATATTAAAAGTACAATTCGAGGGCATGTTATACAGATAGAGTGATATCAGGTTATATGCATATAGTCCAGAAATCAATAACCTAGAGTATCATACAATATACATAATAGAAAACAACATTACAATACATGACCTAGAGTGGCATACTGTATAATATAGAGACTGTATGTCCTATAGTATAATTAGGGTTGCCCCTATATGCGGGTCAAGGGGGGGGCCCCAGTATGTAATAGTCGGGCTCGATTACTGTAACGAATGTTGGGTATGGAGTCTTTTTTCTTTTTTTCTATTAGTGGGTATGGAAAGCAGATATATGGGGGGGTATCTCAAAACATATGGGGGGCCCCATAGCCAATAATAGAGTCCCCTATGTTTGAGGGCAGTGATAGATGGAATAGATGTAGTTGGCTGGTCTCTAATGTCACCCCAAGCATATAGTTGTCTGTGGGGTGGTCCTCCCTATTGTTCTCTGCCGCCGGAGGAAAAGCCTTCGAGGAAGGGTTTAAACCAAATGGTTTCGTTTAGGCCTGGGGGTTCGGTAGCCCTTAGGTTATATATCCATCGAGACTCTAATTGCAGCAATGTCTTGTTCCAGTCCCCTCCCCTTGACTCTGGATGTACCCGATCCAAGATGAGAAATTTGATTTTTGGGCATATGCCATTATGTACTGTTAGGGTGTGTCTCCCCAGTGGGAGGTCCGGATCCCCAGTTTCCATGCTTACTAGGTGTCTATATGCCCTCTTCCAAAATTCTGTCTTGGTTTTTCCTACATAAAAGCAGGTACATTCACACAGGAGTAAGTAGACAACCCCAAAAGTCCTGCAATTGGCAAAGTGTTTGGGGTGGAAAGATTGACCATTTGGAAGGGTCGGGTTTCTAGTTGTAAGCATGTATTTACAGTATCTACATTTGCCACACATAAATGTCCCCTTGTATTTACAGTGTATCTTATTATTCTCTGCCTTGAATTCACTGGCTGTGATTTTGTCTCCCAGGGAGGTGGTTCTTTTAAATGTAAAGAGGGGTCTCTGTGGGACCAGTGGTCCTAAGGTTGGATCGCACTGTAGCATGTGCCAATACTTTGTCACAATGTTCCTCACCTGTCTGTGTTGATTATTGAATTTGGTAATGATTCTAAGAGTACCAATGTCATTCTTGTCAGACTTGTTGGCTTTTTGAGAATATAGTAATTCCTCTCTTGGCTGCAGGAGGGCTTTTTTGAAAGAGCGTTTCAGAGACGCATGGGAATACCCCCTTAGTAATAGCCTATCGCGTAGCCTATTCGCCTCCAGTTTGAAGGTGTCACTATCTGAGCAGTTTCGTTTTGCTCTCAGGTACTGGCTGTATGGAATAGAGTTAAGGAGGGGTTTAGGGTGGAAACTGCTTGCATGCAATATAGCATTGCTTGCGGTTGATTTCCTATACAGTTTGCTAATGACACTACCTTCCTCACCTCTGCAGACCTCTACATCAAGAAACGTGATACACTGTTTATCAAATGACATAGTGAAGTTTAGGTTAAAATCATTGCGGTTCATCCTCAATAGACACTCCCTGAGGAGGTCGATCGATCCGTCCCAGACGATGAAGAGGTCGTCGATGTACCGGTACCAACATAATATGTGGTCCGTGTACATCGACAAGCCCTCATCACCTAGGAACATGGCCTCCCACTCCCCCAGGTACAGGTTGGCATACGATGGGGCACAACATGTCCCCATCGCAACCCCCTGCACCTGGAGGTAGTGGGAGCCGTTGAAGGTGAATACATTATGGCTGAGGATATGTTCCAAAAGTGAAGTAATGAATTCACTATATGTAGGGTCCAGATCTTGTGTTGTGCGTAGAACATGTTTTATGGCTGCTACGCCCTTCTCATGGGGGATAGAGCTATAGAGAGATTCAACGTCAATTGTGACAAACATGGCATGTTCGGGGATTTTTTGTTGGTCAATAATTTGTAGAAAGTGTACTGTGTCCTTTACAAAAGAGGGGAGAGCATGAACAAATGGTTTAAGTACTTCATCTATCAGCCTACTCGCATTTTCACTAATGGCCCCTATGCCGGAGATGATCGGTCTGCCGGGGGGATTTTTGATGTCTTTATGGACTTTGGGCAGTGCATAGAATACTAGTGTACGTGGGAAGTCATTTCTGATAAACTGCCATAAGGATTTGTTGATAGTAGAATTAGAGTATGCCATATCTATCAGTGTGTAGAAATCTTTATTATATTTCTTAACCAGACTCGCTGGTATGGGACGGTACCACTCTCGATTATCCAGTATTCTATTGCACATTTTGATGTAATCCTTATTGTCAAATACTACAATATTCCCACCCTTATCTGCATTTTTAATCGTGATATTGTCATTTTTTGACAATGATTTGAGCGCTGCCTTCTCATTTTTAGTAAGATTTTCAGGGAATTTGTTGTAAATTCTCATTTTGTCTAATTCTTTGCCAACTAGCCTTAAAAAGGCTGCTGCGTTTGGATGAGTGCTTGGCGCGGGGCAGAAGTCAGACTTCTTTTTAAGTGTGGGGATATTTCCCCTCGGGGGTTCATTTGATTTTTCGATGGACTCTAGAATTTGAGATAAATTGATTTCATCTATAAGATCAGTTGGGTTGTTATCATCCAGAAGGGATACTAAATGCTCTAGTGCTTGGTGTTCCTGTGGCGTCAAGTTGGTGGGTCCTTCCTGTTTGTGATAAAGTTTTTTTAAAATAAGTTTGCGTATAAACAGTTGGAGGTCCTTATAGATCTCGAACTTGTCCAGATTTTGGTTAGGACAAAAATTTAGGCCTTTTTGCAGGACATTAGTTTCGTCATGGGAAAGTATGTGCGATGAGAGATTAATAACATTGAGACTGTTGAGTTTCGATTCTTGATCGATATCAGGGATAGTTAAAGTGCTATTTGAGTGTACGTATTGGGGTTGGATTGCGTGGGTTGTACGCCCATCAGGATTTTCTCTAAAAAAGATGGATCATTTGAGATTGTGTCCAATGTTGTGACTGTCGAGGGGTTTGATTGGGAATTCATATCCCTTATTGGAGTGTGTGTATTGCTCTGTGCGTATGTTTTAGAGGTTGGTTCCTGTGTTGCTGTGGGGGGATGCGTTTTTTTAGGGATATCAAGGGTTAGTTTCTTCGCTTGTTGCCCCTCATTGGGGTCGCCCCGAAATGTGCGTTTGGTGCTGTGTCCCGTGTTGGGTTTCTGGAGTGTTTGGGTGTGAGTTTGGGGTGGATTAGGGGTGGTTTGTGAAGGATTGGTTTGGTATCCCTGGTATTGATAGTTTCTATTCTGATTAGTCCTATTTTGAGTCCATCTATAGGCCCTTCCATCTTTAAACGCATTCCTATCACGGATGAGTTTCTGTCTTTTTTTAATGAGTACATCCTTATTGAATGTTTCTAGGTGCGTTTTCAGTCTATCTTCTTTGTTAGTAAGTGGTCTCTGCGTTTTTAATTGCTGTAACTTGTTGCAGAGGATTACAATGTCTGAGTCTAGGATATTAGATCTCTTTTTATATTCCTCGATAAGAATTTCCATTAGACTTTGCGAGCATGCCCGCAGTGCATGTTCCCATTTGCTTTTGAACTCCGAGTCCAGACCTTCTAATGTCGGGAAGATCTGGACTCGCAGTCCTGCAGGGTTAATGTCCTCTTTAATGTAGTCCTGAAATGATTTGACATGCCAGTAGAAAAGAGATTTTTTCTCCAGAGTTTTGGATAGTCTGGAGAAGAGGGAAGATATTTCGGAGTCAACAGATTCCTTATCTCCAAAATCTTTTAAGTAGCCCTCCATCAATGTTTCCCATCCGTCACCCGTAAAGCTAGTCATTTTTGTCTCTTCGTAAATAACCCAATATTTAAGAAAAAGTGTTTGATATTATTTTTACTAAGTTAAAAAAGATAAAGAGTGGGAGCAAAAAGAGTAGATTATTGGCGGTCCAGAATACTCAGCCAGAGTTCTGGACGGCCATATGGAGATAATTGTCGATCTGATGCGGGGAGCGGTATCTACTACCAGTAAACTAGGAACAAAATGTTTGATCGATCAATTATTCCTACTGGAAGGAAGAATAAAACCACCCTATATATTTATACGTCTCTACCTCCACCTTGACAGTGGCTATGTGAATACTCCTGCTATACTTCACTAAAGTTCTACACACCACGACCAGGGAGCGTGTCCGATGGGCAGTACGTCAACATATCTATGTTTCTTTTAATTCGTCTTGGAATGCACAACCTATATCCGTAGATACCAATGTAAGTGTAAACAGAGAAATGAATGTGTATGTATACAGACTCATACAACTATAGATTTTGTATTTACGTTCCTTTATTGTGCACTCATCATGTCTATGTTATACATATTATTTCCCATATAGAAAATTCTTGTTGCAAACCCCACAATCACCCCTGAAGAAGGAGGCATAAGTAACTCCGAAACGCGTCGGGTGCACATGTATTGGTATCAACTTCTATATTTACGGAAATGCATTCCTTGTTTTTAACTTTGTAACTGTGTGATTCACTTGATTATTTTTTGTAACTAATAAACTGTTATCTACTTTACATACCTTTTTAAATATTTTCTAAAAAAAATGTGCCTTTAAAGTCCGCTAGGGGAACTTCCTTTGCTCTAAACTCGAATTTAGGATGTGGCACAACAAGTAGATAATTGATCGATCAAACATTTTGTTCCTAGTTTACTGGTAGTAGATACCGCTCCCCGCATCAGATCGACAATTATCTCCATATGGCCGTCCAGAACTCTGGCTGAGTATTCTGGACCGCCAATAATCTACTCTTTTTGCTCCCACTCTTTATCTTTTTTAACTTAGTAAAAATAATATCAAACACTTTTTCTTAAATATTGGGTTATTTACGAAGAGACAAAAATGACTAGCTTTACGGGTGACGGATGGGAAACATTGATGGAGGGCTACTTAAAAGATTTTGGAGATAAGGAATCTGTTGACTCCGAAATATCTTCCCTCTTCTCCAGACTATCCAAAACTCTGGAGAAAAAATCTCTTTTCTACTGGCATGTCAAATCATTTCAGGACTACATTAAAGAGGACATTAACCCTGCAGGACTGCGAGTCCAGATCTTCCCGACATTAGAAGGTCTGGACTCGGAGTTCAAAAGCAAATGGGAACATGCACTGCGGGCATGCTCGCAAAGTCTAATGGAAATTCTTATCGAGGAATATAAAAAGAGATCTAATATCCTAGACTCAGACATTGTAATCCTCTTCAACAAGTTACAGCAATTAAAAACGCAGAGACCACTTACTAACAAAGAAGATAGACTGAAAACGCACCTAGAAACATTCAATAAGGATGTACTCATTAAAAAAAGACAGAAACTCATCCGTGATAGGAATGCGTTTAAAGATGGAAGGGCCTATAGATGGACTCAAAATAGGACTAATCAGAATAGAAACTATCAATACCAGGGATACCAAACCAATCCTTCACAAACCACCCCTAATCCACCCCAAACTCACACCCAAACACTCCAGAAACCCAACACGGGACACAGCACCAAACGCACATTTCGGGGCGACCCCAATGAGGGGCAACAAGCGAAGAAACTAACCCTTGATATCCCTAAAAAAACGCATCCCCCCACAGCAACACAGGAACCAACCTCTAAAACATACGCACAGAGCAATACACACACTCCAATAAGGGATATGAATTCCCAATCAAACCCCTCGACAGTCACAACATTGGACACAATCTCAAATGATCCATCTTTTTTAGAGAAAATCCTGATGGGCGTACAACGCACGCAATCCAACCCCAATACGTACACTCAAATAGCACTTTAACTATCCCTGATATCGATCAAGAATCGAAACTCAACAGTCTCAATGTTATTAATCTCTCATCGCACATACTTTCCCATGACGAAACTAATGTCCTGCAAAAAGGCCTAAATTTTTGTCCTAACCAAAATCTGGACAAGTTCGAGATCTATAAGGACCTCCAACTGTTTATACGCAAACCTATTTTAAAAAAACTTTATCACAAACAGGAAGGACCCACCAACTTGACGCCACAGGAACACCAAGCACTAGAGCATTTAGTATCCCTTCTGGATGATAACAACCCAACTGATCTTATAGATGAAATCAATTTATCTCAAATTCTAGAGTCCATCGAAAAATCAAATGAACCCCCGAGGGGAAATATCCCCACACTTAAAAAGAAGTCTGACTTCTGCCCCGCGCCAAGCACTCATCCAAACGCAGCAGCCTTTTTAAGGCTAGTTGGCAAAGAATTAGACAAAATGAGAATTTACAACAAATTCCCTGAAAATCTTACTAAAAATGAGAAGGCAGCGCTCAAATCATTGTCAAAAAATGACAATATCACGATTAAAAATGCAGATAAGGGTGGGAATATTGTAGTATTTGACAATAAGGATTACATCAAAATGTGCAATAGAATACTGGATAATCGAGAGTGGTACCGTCCCATACCAGCGAGTCTGGTTAAGAAATATAATAAAGATTTCTACACACTGATAGATATGGCATACTCTAATTCTACTATCAACAAATCCTTATGGCAGTTTATCAGAAATGACTTCCCACGTACACCAGTATTCTATGCACTGCCCAAAGTCCATAAAGACATCAAAAATCCCCCCGGCAGACCGATCATCTCCGGCATAGGGGCCATTAGTGAAAATGCGAGTAGGCTGATAGATGAAGTACTTAAACCATTTGTTCATGCTCTCCCCTCTTTTGTAAAGGACACAGTACACTTTCTACAAATTATTGACCAACAAAAAATCCCCGAACATGCCATGTTTGTCACAATTGACGTTGAATCTCTCTATAGCTCTATCCCCCATGAGAAGGGCGTAGCAGCCATAAAACATGTTCTACGCACAACACAAGATCTGGACCCTACATATAGTGAATTCATTACTTCACTTTTGGAACATATCCTCAGCCATAATGTATTCACCTTCAACGGCTCCCACTACCTCCAGGTGCAGGGGGTTGCGATGGGGACATGTTGTGCCCCATCGTATGCCAACCTGTACCTGGGGGAGTGGGAGGCCATGTTCCTAGGTGATGAGGGCTTGTCGATGTACACGGACCACATATTATGTTGGTACCGGTACATCGACGACCTCTTCATCGTCTGGGACGGATCGATCGACCTCCTCAGGGAGTGTCTATTGAGGATGAACCGCAATGATTTCAACCTAAACTTCACTATGTCATTTGATAAACAGTGTATCACGTTTCTTGATGTAGAGGTCTGCAGAGGTGAGGAAGGTAGTGTCATTAGCAAACTGTATAGGAAATCAACCGCAAGCAATGCTATATTGCATGCAAGCAGTTTCCACCCTAAACCCCTCCTTAACTCTATTCCATACAGCCAGTACCTGAGAGCAAAACGAAACTGCTCAGATAGTGACACCTTCAAACTGGAGGCGAATAGGCTACGCGATAGGCTATTACTAAGGGGGTATTCCCATGCGTCTCTGAAACGCTCTTTCAAAAAAGCCCTCCTGCAGCCAAGAGAGGAATTACTATATTCTCAAAAAGCCAACAAGTCTGACAAGAATGACATTGGTACTCTTAGAATCATTACCAAATTCAATAATCAACACAGACAGGTGAGGAACATTGTGACAAAGTATTGGCACATGCTACAGTGCGATCCAACCTTAGGACCACTGGTCCCACAGAGACCCCTCTTTACATTTAAAAGAACCACCTCCCTGGGAGACAAAATCACAGCCAGTGAATTCAAGGCAGAGAATAATAAGATACACTGTAAATACAAGGGGACATTTATGTGTGGCAAATGTAGATACTGTAAATACATGCTTACAACTAGAAACCCGACCCTTCCAAATGGTCAATCTTTCCACCCCAAACACTTTGCCAATTGCAGGACTTTTGGGGTTGTCTACTTACTCCTGTGTGAATGTACCTGCTTTTATGTAGGAAAAACCAAGACAGAATTTTGGAAGAGGGCATATAGACACCTAGTAAGCATGGAAACTGGGGATCCGGACCTCCCACTGGGGAGACACACCCTAACAGTACATAATGGCATATGCCCAAAAATCAAATTTCTCATCTTGGATCGGGTACATCCAGAGTCAAGGGGAGGGGACTGGAACAAGACATTGCTGCAATTAGAGTCTCGATGGATATATAACCTAAGGGCTACCGAACCCCCAGGCCTAAACGAAACCATTTGGTTTAAACCCTTCCTCGAAGGCTTTTCCTCCGGCGGCAGAGAACAATAGGGAGGACCACCCCACAGACAACTATATGCTTGGGGTGACATTAGAGACCAGCCAACTACATCTATTCCATCTATCACTGCCCTCAAACATAGGGGACTCTATTATTGGCTATGGGGCCCCCCATATGTTTTGAGATACCCCCCCATATATCTGCTTTCCATACCCACTAATAGAAAAAAAGAAAAAAGACTCCATACCCAACATTCGTTACAGTAATCGAGCCCGACTATTACATACTGGGGCCCCCCCCTTGACCCGCATATAGGGGCAACCCTAATTATACTATAGGACATACAGTCTCTATATTATACAGTATGCCACTCTAGGTCATGTATTGTAATGTTGTTTTCTATTATGTATATTGTATGATACTCTAGGTTATTGATTTCTGGACTATATGCATATAACCTGATATCACTCTATCTGTATAACATGCCCTCGAATTGTACTTTTAATATCTGTACATAATTACTACTTTGTCATGTTTGAAATGTTTTCCTCCATCAGGTTTCATTCCTAACCCGTACCGCACTGCCTATCGGCCCTGCCTCCCTGTGATAGCAAAAGATGTGACACTGTTTTCCCCTGTTCAGTTGCATTAATTTATGCTTTGACTTATTACTTATTAGCTCCACATTATGATCTGTGATCCGCCCGGCACGAAAAGAGCCGCCTGAGCGAAGTTTGGACTCATGGTGGCGCTGTGTGAGGTACAGAATCATCTGTCCTCCATCTTGCGACCCCAACGGACATGCGCAGTCCGTTGGGGAAGCCAGACGTGCCGGCGGGTGCAGTGGGCGTGGCCACGCCTCACGACGTCTGCGTCCGCATGCGCTGTGGATGCCTGGCGGCGCGCGCTCCACCCGGGGGGCCAGTCCTAGTGTATTCGTCCCTCCCTCACCACAATCAGCTGTTGTATCTCCTCCATCAACAGCTGATAGGTGGGGAGGGCTTTATATATCCGGCTCCAGCCCACACCAGGCGTCATCTGCTGCAGACAGGACGCTCTTGGTGCGAGGTGCTGTGACACTTGGTTAGTAACTTATCCCCTACCTATTGACATGGATCCCTATGTTGAAGTCACTGGTTGTAAACCCTGCCTGTTGCCTATCATACTATATTTGCTTCACCCGCTATCTACTATGTTCTGGGGCTTTCCCTTCTCTTATGATATGCTTGGTGATCCATCCTCCCTCATTGAAATCTCTAGTCATTTATGCTATCTAGATGTCATACATCTTTCTTTTCTGCTTTCTCACCCACTATATTTTCTTTTTCTCTTTCTTTTTCTCTTTCCCCTTCCTCCTCTTGCTTTCCCCCCCCTTCTTCCCTCTTTCTTCTTCCCCCTCCCCCTCCTTTCCGAACTGCCCCCCCCCCCTCCCCCTCTTCTACTTTCTGTTCCTTGCCTTCCTTCCTTTTCCTTTCCTTTCTCTTCCTTTCCCCCCCCCCCTCCCCACTTTCTTCCCCTCCTTTCCCCCCCCCCCCCCTTCCCCTCCCCCCCTCCCCCCCCCTTTTCTCTTCCCCCTTCCCCCCCCCCCCCTCCCCCCTCTCCCCCCCTCCCTCTCACCAACCAGGGTTTTAATATACTTCCCATTTCTATGTTGATTCTCCAGCTTTCTGAACCACATCTGATCCATATTTACCACCAGTTACTGCCCCCCATTATTGTAGGCGGACCAGGTAGGATACAGCTTTTGGATTCTCCATGTACTACTTTGACTATCCATATGTATGCACATCCTTACATATATATATATCTTCATGATTTACAGGATACACATTTGGCCCCAGTGTGACCTCAGATCTAAACTGTCATATGCCCGCTAACCATGGGCCTTTCTTCCTACTGGAAGGAAGAATAAAACCACCCTATATATTTATACGTCTCTACCTCCACCTTGACAGTGGCTATGTGAATACTCCTGCTATACTTCACTAAAGTTCTACACACCACGACCAGGGAGCGTGTCCGATGGGCAGTACGTCAACATATCTATGTTTCTTTTAATTCGTCTTGGAATGCACAACCTATATCCGTAGATACCAATGTAAGTGTAAACAGAGAAATGAATGTGTATGTATACAGACTCATACAACTATAGATTTTGTATTTACGTTCCTTTATTGTGCACTCATCATGTCTATGTTATACATATTATTTCCCATATAGAAAATTCTTGTTGCAAACCCCACAATCACCCCTGAAGAAGGAGGCATAAGTAACTCCGAAACGCGTCGGGTGCACATGTATTGGTATCAACTTCTATATTTACGGAAATGCATTCCTTGTTTTTAACTTTGTAACTGTGTGATTCACTTGATTATTTTTTGTAACTAATAAACTGTTATCTACTTTACATACCTTTTTAAATATTTTCTAAAAAAAATGTGCCTTTAAAGTCCGCTAGGGGAACTTCCTTTGCTCTAATAACAATAATAAAGTACTTGACTTCAATTGGGATTTAAAGGCTAAGCTCACCTTCTGGAGCATTTTACATCTTGGGCCGATCAAAGACCCCGCAGAGGGTTGTATCTGCAGGCGATAATGACCTTGCTTCTGATAGGAGGTCCACCACATCTGGTAAGGGTCCCCATCTTCTTTTGGTGCATGCTCCAAGGAGAGGCTTATCCCTCATCCCCCCAGTGGTGGTGGAATCAACCTGTAGTTCCCATTCTTCAGTGTTTTTTCTCCTGCTTCCCTGGCCTTTCTTTTCACTTTTGGGAATTGGACTCAGCGTTCACTATAATTGAACTATACACGTAACTGTTTTATTCTTTGCACTTTAATAATTTTTGAGAATCATATATACCGTACATGTAATTTTTGCACTATATGAATTTTATGTGGACTTTTTTCAATTGCCCTTCTCCACTGGTATGGACAGGTATAGTTTCCTATACATTATTCATACTTTATCTTATGTATTGTGTTTTTGAACACATATAATATTTTAAGATTGTTATATTAATTAGCGTGGCCATTCTTCTTTTAGATTTGTTTTTGCATGTTTTTTTGTGTCGCAGCTTTCTCATCACATGAGTACATTCATCACTATACACTTTTAGCGCGGTATATGCCCCTTTTCATTACTATATTGACTTCTACCTTCCCTACTCTCCCTACTCTACTCTTCCATCGAAATGCAGGAGGACAAAGATATCAGAAAGTTCATGAAATTTGTGTAGAACATTGACTACTACTTGAACTAGACAGGTTGTAGTGAAGTGAACTAAAAGCAGTGAAAAACAATAAACGAAATTTACCTTAAGATAAACATTTTCTAGGACAAATATGAGGGTTGCCATTGCTGATGCTTTAATGAAAGTGCTTGTTGCATGGCTGGTATGCTGACCCTTTTGGCCTTAATACCAAATGATAGAGTCAGGGTACAATCAGAAGTTCATATCTGCACACTTGTTCTGGATTAGTGAATTGAGGCATTAAAGTAAGAGAGCCAGCATGCCAATCAAGAAACTAGCATTTGCAAAATGGAGGGTCACACGCTGCAGCTTCCATATTTCTTACAGGAAAAATAATTAAAATAATTTTTTTTAATTTGAGCTATATGTAATTCCCATCAAAATAAGCACACACACCTCTATACAAGGATTGCCATATTAGAGAAAGAAACGGCAGTGGGGTGGGCTGTACACTAAAAATAAATTGAGCCATTCTGCAGGTACTTTTGGTTTTGACTGGACTATTGGGAGGCATGAAGATCTTCAGGAACTAATGTTTCTTAAACCAAGTTGTTCATACAAAACTATGAAAGTGATCACGGACATTTTTCCTTTTGAATATTATTATTATTTAAGATGCAATTAAAAAAAAACTGGAAAATGGATGTGAAAAATAAAAATTGTTGCCCACAGTCTGGCCTTTTTATTCGCTTTGAGAATTAAACAAAATTTCCTATTTGCCACACTTGTCAACAAATTACTTCCTTACATTTTCTTTTCTCCCAATTTTTTAACATAACTTTGGTGCACATGAAACTCCTGGGCAAGAGTAAAAGAACTGACAGGTTGTGTCAATGCAAGGTGACAACACAGAAAGAAACACTTACTGAAATGATGGATATGTGCAAGGCTGAATTCTGTAGGGGGTTCTCAAGTAATGTGGTGAAAAATTAGCATAAATTAGCAGTACTATACATTTTCTGATGTCTGCGGGAAGGAATAGCAAAGAAAGGATGCATTCCACAAATCATCACAAAGTGTAAATGTTAAAATGATGTTATTCCAACACCAAATATGTTATTTTATTCTTCCAAAATAATTGGCAGGACAAGTAAAAGAGTGATTTCATAGTAACATTGAGCTAAATCTATGTAGTTCTAACACAAAATACATTAGTTGAATTCTAACAAGACAATTGTTGGAAACAATTTATATTATAACACAGTAGCAAAGGGAAAAATACAAAAAGATATAATAAAATATTTACAAAGATGTGAGGGGTGTACTCACTTTTGTGAGATACTGTAAATATATCTATGTATACGTTTTTTTAAATGTCCTTGAATCCTGGGGTTGTAGAGGACAAGTTCTCATTTGGTGCCCATTCACCATAGTGTGCATTGCCACAACACATGGGAACGCATTGTATACACTGCATAGTAGAGTGCAACACACGACCTTTGGCAGTACACAACAAAGTACATGCTGTGCATTATTCTGGGACACATTACTAAAAAAGGGTCAGTTGCAATTTTTAACTTGTTAGGGTGCATTGGCAGCATCTATGGTTAGAATCATTATATTCATTTCTGCAATAAATTTCATTTATTACTAGCCTACTCCTGCTAATGTGAATGATGTCAAAGTTTGCAAACTTACTTGCTGAAGGATCCCACACATTTATTTCCTCAAATTTTGTAACACGTGCTCACTATGCCTTTTGAATAAGTAATGCTGTGCCACACATTTCACAAAGCCTGCCTTAGAAACCACAGAAAAGCTAAGAGGAAGAATTTCAGGAGGCGTAGTCAGTAAAGGAATCCTCGTATTAATTTGAACATTTTGTAAACTTTGTTAAGATTGACACACATCTACTTTTTTTATCTTGAATTCTGTGCCATGTATTGACTATGCCCTGGGAGTAGGCACTCGGTGTCACGGAATTCACAGAGTCTGCCTTCTGAACAGAGGAGCTGAAAGGAGGAGTTTCAGGAGGCATTATAAGAATCACAGCTTAAAGACAGCAAGGTACCATGGGATATATAATGCTTAGAAATAAATAGTAAACAGCAGATGAGAAGCTGCAAAGCATGCAGGGAATCCTGGATGTTGTGGAAAGAGATGGTCAGCAGACAGGCAGCAATCATAACATGAAAGGAGATTTTCCATATAAGCCTATAGTGGATGGTCAAAAATAACTCTGGTTTACAGTAATATAACAATGCTGATGTTCTAAAATGAAAGTGTCTTCTGTGACCATAGAACTATTTAACACACCATAACAGTTCCCTTAGGCTCTGTTCAGACTGCCGCGACTTGGGATCTTACTTGTGAGACCCCAAGTCTCATGACATGTGAAATCCCATGTTAGTCAATGAGAGCTGTCTTAATTAGCACTACTGAAGTTGCTTTGACTTTAGAAAAGGTTTCTGTACTACTTCAAGGTGACTTCTATCCGACTTGTGCCCATAGACTTTAATGGAAGTAGCCTTCAAGTTGGATCCTCATCTTAATTGATCTGATTTGTATCCGACATTACAGGAAGATTACACAGGCATTCCCTGAAGTTGCATCAAAGTCACCTAGCAAAGTAGCACTGTAAGTCATGGCAGTGTGAACGGAGCCTTAAAATGGTTGTAAAGCACAGTCATGAAATCTGAACTAAGCACATATATCTATAGTGTTTCTCTCCAAAGCTCTGATGCCGCGTACACATGAGTGGAATGTCTGACAGAAAAAGTTCGACTGAAGCTTTTCATCGTATATACCGATTGTGTGTAGGCCTCATCTGACTTTTTTTTTTTTTTAAATCTGATGGACCTAGAAATGGAACATGTTCTAAATCTTTCTGACGGACGCAATTCCTATTGGGAAAACCGATTGTCTGTATGCTGGTCCGACGGACCAAAAAAGACGCATGCTCTGAAGCAAGTACGAGACGAAAGCTATTGGCTACTGGCTATTGAACTTCCTTTTTTTAGTCACATCGTAAGTGTTGTACGTCACTGCTTTCTGCATGGTCGGGCTTTGGTCGGACTTTGGGTTGACTGTGTGTAGGCAAGACCGCTTGAATGGAATTCCGTCGGAATTCCGTCAGAGAAACCACTGGAGTTTATCACGACGTCTAAACTGGTCGTGTGTACGTGGCATAAGTGTCGTTCTCTCTGGTGCTTCTTTCCTCAGTTATCAGCATGTGTTACTTCTGAGATGTTTTTCCGACACTTGAGATAAATTTGTGATGGGCTCAGTACGAAGCTTGTCTATTCAGAACACAGCTCTGCATGTTCCTTCTTTCCTGTGCTGTGTGTAAAGGGTGTGTGTCCCTTTTCTCAAATCAGCTCTCACACAGTGTAACTGCAGCTCTCCACCCCCTCCTCTGTGCTCCTCACAGATAAAGAAGGGTTTTATCCCAATTGTGCTCTTTTGAAGGGATGTAGAGAAGAGAAGACTGCAGATAAACAAGTAAAACTTATGTAGAAGGATTTGTTTCAACTCTGTGTATCAGCTGAAGCAATTCACTTCACCGGGTAGAGGAGAGGGTTCACAACCACTTTAAGCCCTTAACAAGCTTGTTCTTTAAAAAAATCTTCCCATCCCCTGAGCACAGCCTGCCATGTTAAATACTTGCCTTCTTCCCCATTCCAGTGATCTTAACTGTGTGGCCCTGTCCACTGCCGCACAGCCTTTCCAGCAAAAATCTTCTCCACCAGCTGTGGTCCCATTCATTCCTTTGAGTAAACCATATTCTTCAGAATGGTTGGAATACAGCTTACTCAGAAGACTGAATGGAGTTGCAGTGTGCGTGTATACTAAGAGGAGGAGCTTGCAGGGACATTTTTGGAAGAAAGGCTATGTGGTGTCAGACAGGGTTGCACAGTGAAAGTTGCTAGAATATAAAGGAAGGTGAATATTTAGTACAGCAGGCTGCACTCTAGGGAGTGGGAAGATTTAAAAGCTTACCAGGGACTAAAAAAGAACACCGTTCAGGTACAAAATTGCTTCCAAAATGTAAACAATTCTGGAGCTATGGTAAACTGTGAGATGCCATTGCTGAAATTATTGAAATGACCAAGATAAGATTTAGGACCCCCGTCCAAAAGCCAAAATAAAAATCTGTTCATCTTATGCCCATACATGCGTTAGACCCTAAACTTTTCTTTGACCAATGACAAAATACATTTAGGTGTGATAGATATAACACACGTCGAGATGCTTAAAGATTTTTTAAAAACTTTAGGGAACACCTTGTGGGGAATCTAATAAACTACAATTATCTATTTAATATTAGTCAAAAGCAAGTGTAGGCAATCATAAACACAGAACACAAACAAGTAAAAAAAATAGAAACTAAAGAAAATTAATAGATATAACACATTTGTGAACACCCCTTGTAATTTTGCTTACTTTACAAAATAATGACTACGGAAAAGATAACTTTAAATTTTCTGCGAAAGCTGCATTTTTTTTTATACTGCTGGACTACTTATTTTAATTTCTAAAAAATCTTTTTTGCATTAAGATTAGCTTTTTTTTTTTCAATTTTACTGTCAGGAAAAACTAGGGCTCTATTTCCTAAATTGATAATTACATGTGTTATACAACTGCTAAATAATTAGCCTTTTTTTATTTTAAAAGACTGTTTCATAGATATTTAAAGAAAAAAAATGAAGGATGAGCTTCTACCAAAGTATTTACATATTTTGTTTCTACAAGGTAGGAAATTATCTCCATTGAATTTAGTTTTAACAACATCAATAGACATTTTTTTATTACATTAGGATATTGATTTTATAATTTCAACCATTATGTTTTTGCATCAATATCATCAGATGACAGAAAATGTAGTTACAGCTTCCTTATTGATCTAAGACATTGTGCTCTAAAGTACTCCTGTGACTGTATTATAAGCTTAAACCTGATTTTCTGTGCTACACTAGAAGTCTCTGCTCATGGGGGATCGACTGTTTAAAGGTTTGTGCAATTGTATTCTTTCTCAGTATAAACCATTTCACTACAGCAATGATACCTGCTAATGTAAATGCTGTGGGGCTTTTTTTTAACCACCTTACTACCACTATACAGAGAAAATGGCAGTTAGGTGGATGCACCTTTCTGGAGTGAATTTTATAAACAGTGCTCTGTTTACTACTGTATGCTACCTGGAATCGGCACAATGCCTGTGATTGTGCTGTCATTAGGCAGATCACCAGACATCCCAAGTCTCCCACGAGTCGCGGGAGTCTCCCGCATTTGGCTGCGGGCTCACGGAGACCCGTGAGTGCCGGAAAATCTCCCAGCTGGGCCTGTCACTCAGCCACAGACAGAAGACGGAGCAGCTCAAGCGGCCACCACGGCGGTACTCCATTCGGCCGATCGGGCTGCTCTGGAGCTCGTGGGTGTCTGTGGGCAGGGAAAAGGTCTAGAATGACAGCTGTCTTAGTCAGTGAAAGTCAATGAAAGGCTGAAAATCAATCACAGAGTGATGGATGGGAATAACCCTTGAGTGAAAGCAACCACAGCCAGTCAGAGGAGCGGAGGCCAGGTGTCTGGTAGTGTGGTGTTGCCGGAAGTGTGGTGGCTGTGTGAAGTGAGGGACAGCGGCATGGTGGGGTCTGCAGGTCAGATCAGGGATGTGATCCATCTCAATGTTGGGCTGTATTCCATGGGCACTGGTAAGGTTGTATTTCACGGGCACTGGTAAGGCTGTATTTAATGGGCACTGATATAGCTGCATTTAATTGGCACTGATCAGGCTGTATTTAATTGACACTGATCAGGCTCCATTTAATTGGCACTGGTAAGGCTGCATTTAATTGGCACTGGTATAGCTGCATTTAATTGGCACTGGTATAGCTGCATTTATTTGCCACTCATCAGGCTGCTATGAATTGTCACTGGTAAGGCTGCATTTAATTGGCACTGGTAAGGCTGCATTTAATTGGGGGGGGGGGGGGTTCGGCATCAGCGCGAAGCGTCACCTCCCTGAAATGAGTTTGCCACCTCCCTGAAATGAATATTCGCAGGTTGGGATGTCTGGATCATAGGAAAAATTTACAGAGACAAACAGGGTGGCTCTAGGTCTTGTGACCACTGCTGTGGCCAATCACAGCCAGCACAAATGCAAACACTGCTAGTGTTTACATATGAGAGCCCTCCCCTTCCTCTCACAACGGAGGAAGGTGGATTTAAAGAATGAAGGATCATTCAATAACAGCAGCTCATAAGCAGCAGAAGGTTCAAGGTGGTGGTTTCATTAATTTGATTGTGGGATTAATCCTTTCACCTCCCCCTTTTCTCCTGTACATCACACATCTTCATCTCTGTAGTGACCTGTGTAGTAATGATTTAACCACTTAGGGACCAAGCCTATTTCTGACACTTGTTGTTTACAAGTTAAAAATTTTTGCTAGAAAACTACTTAGAACCCACAAATATTATATATTTTTTTAGCAGAGACCCTAGAGAATAAAATGGAGAGCATTGCAATACTTTATGTCACACTGTATTACAAACGCAATTGTTTTGAGAAAAATACACTTTTTAAAAAAAAAAAATACACTTTTTTTAATAAAAGAATAAGAAAATTGTAAAGTTAGCCCAATTTTTTTCTATAATGTGGAAGATACTGTTACAAATTGATACCTAACATGTCATGCTTTAAAATTGCACACGCTCGTGGAATGGCAACAAACTTTGGTACTTAAAAATCTCCATAGGCTAAGCTTTAAAATTTTTTACAGGTTACCTGTTTAGAGTTACAAAGATCTAGGGCTAGAATTATTGTTCTCGCTCTAACGATCTCGGCAAAACCTCACATATGTGGTTTGAACATCGTTTACATATTTGGGCGCGACTTGCAAATGCGTTCACTTCTGCATGCGAGCTTGGAGGGACAGGGCGCTTAAAAAAATTATTATTTATTTTACTTTTTATTCTTTATTTTTACACTGTCTGTTAAAAAAAAAAATTGTTTTCACTTTTATTCCTATTACAAGGAATGTAAACATCCCTTGTAAACATCCCTTGTAATAGAAAAACAGAACAGGGCCTCTTTATTGTGAGATCTGGGGTCAAAAAGACCTCAGAGCTCACATTTACACTTAAAAGCATTTTAAAGAAAAAGTTTCAAGAAAAAAAATGGGCCCTTTAAGGCCAGAGGTCGGAGGTGACATTTGATGTTGCTCCGGTCCTCCAAGGGCATAGAGTCAAGTGCCTTCACTCGACTAACTACCCATCAAGCATTTGGATCGGATCGTTTCCCCCGCTACCGACGGCTCCGGTAAGCAGCGGAAACGTCCGGGAAGCCGCGTGGGGGGGTTACCTCTCCCGCTGCCTCATAAAAAGGATCTCATGGCAAAGCCGTGGCTGGGACCACTTTTTTGTCAAAGCAGACCACCGGCCGTTTAAAAACAAACTGGGGTTATGGCAGCTATCTGCTGCCATAACCCTGGTGTTTAACGTTAAAGTAGCGATGTATATACATGGTGGGCGGTCTGGAAGCGGTTAATCTTCCTGAGCATTAACCCATTCATCTCTATCCTCCCACTGTAATTGAACTGTACCGTAACCTCCTTAAATTAACCCTCTGTGTTTAACCTGTAAGGTGTGCTGTATTCTTAGTTTCATAGTTTTATAGTAGCTAAGGTTGAATAAAGACAATAGTCCATCCAGTTCAGCTGTGTGTCAATGTTGATAATCAATTCCTATATTCCTGTATATTGTGTTCACTAAGATGCATGTATAAGAGTCTTTTAAAAATATCAATACTCCCTGCTGATACCACAAACTGTGGAAGAGAGTGCCACATCCTTTATGCCCTGACAGTGAAAAACCGCCTGTGCAGCTTCTCCTCCAATCTCATTGTGTGGCCCCGTGCCCTCTTACACTCCCTGAGACAGAAAAGTTTCCTTCCTACTCTGGGATCACCATAGAGGTATTTGTAAATCGCTATCATATCTCCTCTCAAGTTTGTACTCTCCTGGCATTGATATTGGAAATGTTTTATATCAGGAAGTAAGCAAAACATTTTTTCTCTAAAAATATAAAACTCATTTGGTTACAGTGTTGCATGACTGAGTAATTGTCAGTTAACCGCTTGCCGACCAGCCGCCATCATTGTACTGCGGCAGGTCAGCATGATCCCGCGAGCCGTTGTAGCGTTACGTTGGCTCCTTTAAGCGAGATAGCAGGCGTGCGCGTGCTGCCGGAGGCGAAGACCGCCAGCCATGAGCAATCGTGGGCATGAGAGGCAGAACAGGGTGTGTGTGTGTAAACAGACAAATCCCTGTTCTGTTCTGTGAGGAGAGACAGATCGTGAGTTCCTAATAGCTAGGAATCACGATCTGTCATTTCCTCTAGGTCAGTCCCCTCCCCCTACAGTAGGAAACACACACAGGGAACACAATTAACCCCTTGATCGCCCCCTAGTGTTAACCCCTTCCCTGCCAGTGACATTTTTACAGTAATCAGTGCATTTTTAAAGCACTGATCACTGTATAAATGCCAATGGTCCCAAAAATGTGTCAAAAGTGTCCGATGTGTCCACCATAATGTCGCAGTCCCGATAAAAATCGCAGATCGCCGCCATTACTAGTAATAAAAAAATAAAAATAAAAATGCTATAAATTTATCCCCTATTTTGTAGATGCTATAACTTTTGTGCAAACCAATCAATATACCATTACTGCGATTTTTTTTAACAAAAGTATGTAGAAGAATCTAAACTGAGAAAAAATTAGCCTTTTTTTAAAAAAATGGGGATATTTATTATAGCAAAAAGTACAAAATATTGTGTTTTTTTTTTTCAAAATTGTCGCTCTTTTTTTGTTTATAGCGCAAAAAATAAAAACTGCAGAGATAATCAAATGCCACCAAAAGAAAGCTCTATTTATGGGAAAAAAAATTTTGTTTGGGTGCAGTGTCGCATGACCCTGCAATTGTCAGTTAAAGCGACGCAGTGTCGTATCGCAAAAAATGGCCTGGTCATTTAGCAGCCAAATCTTCCGGGGCTGAAGTGGTTAAACTATCACAAGTCTGAAAACTGAAAAATGGCCTGGTGACTGGCTGTAACATTCTGACTGACAAAACCTGCCACATGGCCAAGATCTTAGGGCCACACAGGGCCATTCCCTAATGTCAGTGAAGTTACAAACTGCGTCGCTCTCCCATCACATATTGTTTATAACTGCATATAACATGCCAAAAAATATTAATTGCAAAGGGGCATGCACATTGTGAGGGGCTGCTACAGTCATCAGCTACCTCACACTTAGTAGTTGAAAAAACAAGTATAAGTAAACATGCACATAAGCGTGAAGTTCTGCTCTAAAATAAACCTATACAGAGAGGAATGTAACTGTTTTGGGAAACATTTAAATCCATCTGTTTAATTCTGCTTTAATGGCATTATATTTAAATAGGAAACCTACTGTTCCAGAATTTACATGCAGGTGATGCTCTGAAGTGAACGCAGAGATCAGTGACCCAGGCCTCAGGTAATGTAGAGCTATCAGAGTTACAGAACTGTCAGAATTCCCTGTGAAGCTTAAAGGGTACCTCTACTTTGGTGGGAAAAAATTAGCAAATTAAAAAAAAATATATAACATACAATTGCGACACAAGTAATATTGTAATTGAATGATAATATATAAATAATCCTTTTCAATCTGCAGCACTGTCATTTTCTTAAAAATGTGTACAAAACGCTCCTTGAAAATGTAATTTACTGCTTGTGTGATTGGCTCACAGATTTTCCCAAAAAGGTAGAAATCTACAACAAAGTTCAGTAAATTCCCTGCAATGTACATAGATCACCCAGAGGGGAATGTTTCTTGCTCAACGAAAGTGGAGTTATTCTTTAACTGGTTCCCGACCGGTGCACGCCGATGTACGTCGGCAGAATGGCATGGCTGGGCAAATGGGCTTACCTGTACGTCCATTTGAATTCCCCGCCATGTCATCGCGTGCACGCCGCCGGGAGCTCCGTGAGTCGGGTCGTGGGTCCCGCGGACTCGATCGCCATGGGGATACCCGCGATCGCCTCACGGAGAGGACGAACGGGGAGATGCTGACGTAAACAGCATCTCCCCATTCTGCCTAGTGACAATGTCACTCGACCTCTGCTCCCTGTCATTGGGAGCAGAGATCAGAGTAATGACACTGCTAGCCCATCCCCCTTACAGATTTTCCCAAAAAGGTAGGAATCTACAACAAAGTTTAGTAAATTCCCTGCAATGTACATAGATCACCCAGAGGGGAATGTTTTTTGCTCAACGAAAGTGGAGTTATTCTTTAACCGGTTCCCGACCGGTGCATGCCGATGTACGTCGGAAGAATGGCATGGCTGGGCAAATGGGCGTACCTGTAAGTCCATTTGAATTCCCCGCCATGTCATTGCGTGCGCGCCGGCGGCACGCCCGAGCACCAGCCGGGAGCTCTGTGAGTCGGGTCGTGGGTCCCGCGGACTCGATTGCCACCGGGATACCCTCGATTGCCTCATGGAGAGGACGAACGGGGAGATGCTGATGTAAACAGCATCTCCCCGTTCTGCCTAGTGACAGTGTCACTCGACCTCTGCTCCCTGTCATCGGGAGCAGAGATCAGAGTAATGACACTGCTAGCCCATCCCCCTGACAGTTAGAATCACTCCCCTGGGACACACTTAACCCCTCTCCGCCCCCTAGTGGTTAACCCCTTCACTGCCAGTGTCATTTACACAGTAATCAGTGCATTTTTAATCACACTGATCGCTGTATAAATGACAATGGTCCCAAAAATGTGTCAAAAATGTCCGACATGTCCGCCATAACGTCGCAGTCACAATAAGAATCGCTGATCACCACCATTACTAGTAAAAAAAAAATTATTAATAAAAATGCCATAAAACTATCCCCTATTTAGTAAACGCAATAACTTTTGCGCAAACCAATCAATAAACGCTTATTACGATTTTTTTTTACCAAAAATATTTAGAAGAATACGTTCGGCCTAAACTGAGGAAAAAAAAATTTTTTATATATTTTTGGGGGATATTTATTATAGCAAAATGTAAAAAATAATGCGCTTTTTTCAAAATTGTCCCTCTTATTTTGTTTATAGCGCAAAAAATAAAAATCGCAGAGGCGATCAAATACCACCAAAAGAAAGCTCTATTTGTGGGAAAAAAAGGAGGTAAATTGTGTTTGGGAGCCACGTCGCACGACTGCGCAATTGTCAGTTAAAGCGACGCAGTGCCGAATCAAAAAAAACGCTCTGGTCAGGAAGGGGGTAAAATCTTCCGGGGCTGAAGCGGTTAAGTTTTACAGCAGAACCTTTTTAAAACCTATACTATTCTAATTATACATTGATCAATCTGTTATACGTTTACTTTACAAATAAACATTTAATATATGGGGCTTTCACATAGATAGTCGGGTTGAAAAAAGACACAGGTCTGTCTAGGTCATCCAGTAGAAAAAAAAAGAACAATAAAGCATGGTACAATTTGCTCCGACAGGGGAAAAAAATCCTTCCTGATTCCCCAGGAGGTAATCAGATATTCCCTGGGTGAACTACCTTTGGTGTCAATACCTATAAGTGTTAGAATCCAGTTATATTTTGAGCATTTAGGAATGCATCCAACTCTTTTTTAAAACGATCTGTTGAGCTGGCCAAAACTAGTTCTTAAGGGAGTCTATTGCACATTTTCACAGGCAATTAGGGTGGGGTATGATCACCATGTACAGTATCTCACAAAAGTGAGTACACCACTAGCATTTTTTGTAAATATTTTATTATATCTTTTCATGAGACAACACTGAAGAAATTACACTTTGCTATAATATAAAGTAGTGAGTGTACAGCTTGTATAACAGCGTAAATTTCTGTCCCCTCAAAAAAACTCAACACACAACCATTAATGTCTAAATCGCTAGCAACAAAAATGAGTACATCCCTAAGTGAAAATGTCCAAATTCGGCCCAATTAGCCATTTTCCCACCCCGGTGTCATGTGACTTATTAGTGTTACAAGGTCTCAGGTGTGAATAGGGAGCAGGTGTGTTTAAATTTGGTGTTATCACTCTCACTCTCTCATACTGGTCCCTGGAAGTTCAACATGGCACCTCATGGCAAAGAACTCTCTGAGGATCTGAAAAAAATGAATTGTTGCTCTACATAAAGATGGCCTAGGCTATAAGAAGATTGCCAAGACCCTGAAACTGAGCTGCAGCACAGTGGCCAAGACCATACAGTGCTTTAACAGGACAGGTTCCACTCAGAACAGGCCCCGCCATGGTCAACCAAAGAAGTTGAGTGCACGTGCTCAGCGTCATATCCAGAGGTTGTCTTTGGGAAATAGACGTATGAGTGCTGCCAGCATTGCTGTAGAGGTTGAAGGGGTGGGGGGTCAGCTTGTCAGTGCTCAGACCATACGCCACACACTGCATTAAATTGGTCTGCATGGCTGTCGTCCCAGAAGGAAGCCTCTTCTAAAAATGATGCACAAGAAAGCCTGCAAACAGTTTGCTGAAGACAAGTAGACTAAGGACATGGATTACTGGAACCATGTTCTGTAGTCTGATGAGACCAAGATAAACTTAATTGGTTCAGATGGTGTCAAGCATGTGTGGCAGAAACCAGGTGAGGAGTACCTACAGTCGAGCCTGGTGGTGGGAGTGTCATGGTCTGGGGCTGCATGAGTGCTGCCTGCACTGGGGAGATACAGTTCATTGAGGTAACCATGAATGCCAACATGTACTGTAACATACTGAAGCAGAGCATGATGCCCTCCCTTTAGAGTCTGGGCTGCAGGGCAGTATTCCAACATGATACCAACCCCAAACACACCTCCAAGATGTCCACTACCTTGCTAAAGAAGCTGAGGGTAAAGGTGATGGACTGGCCAAGCATGTTTCCAGACCTAAACCCTATTGAGCATCTGTGGGGCATCCTCAAACGAAAGGTGGAGGAGCGCAAAGTCTCTAACATCCACCAGCTCCGTGATGTCGTCATGGATGAGTGGGAGAGGACTCCAATGGCAATCTGTGAAGCTCTGGTGAACTCCATGCCCAAAAGGGTTAAGGCAGTGCTGGAAAATAATGGTGTTCACACAAAATATTGAAACTTTGGGCCCAATTTAGGCATTTTTACTAAGGAGTGTACTCACTTTTGTTGCCTGCGATTTAAACATAAATGGCTGTGTGTTGAGTTATTTTGAGGGGACAGCAAATTTGCATTGTTATACAAGCTGTACACTCACTACTTTATATTGTAGCAAAGTTTCATTTCTTCAGTGTTGTCACATGAAAAGATATAATAAAATATTTACAAAAATGTGAGGGGTGTACTCACTTTTGTGAGATACTGTAAATATAAATATATATTCACAATACAAAAAAATACATGCAAAACCATTGTACATTTCCTTTAAAAAGATACAATATTATCCAAAATTAAATAACAGACTAAAAATGTAAAATACTAGATTAAATTAGTGCATGGAAAGCAAAATAATACAAAAAACATCAGACAGTTTTTATTAGGTTAACAATCACGTGATTGTCTGGTGCTAGTGCATTATCTTTTTTTGAGTTGGTAATTCTTGTGTAACCATATTTAATCTAATTATTGTACGTGGAGAGTAATAATTTAGCAGGGTAACAAAAAGGTTAACATGCAAGACAGTGGGGCATGGAGTATATTCTTTTTCATTGCCTTTTAAATTAGAAGCTGAATGTAATACAATCATCCAGTCTGCTTTAATGTTGTCTTCAAGTTGACAGTAAACATCCTGTTGGCTAAGTATATGAAGCTTGTTATAAGCCCTTAATGGTCTTTGAGAGAATTAAAGAAAGGAACAACACACCACTTTCTCCATTCAAATGTTTTTCAGTCCATTGTCACAGCAAATATTGAATATTATATATTTAGTCATAAAACGGTATTCCTATTTGATTAAACTGTGAATATGAGAATTTAATACATTGTTACTGTTATATCTTCTTCAACATAAGGTAGCTGACAGAGCTCTGAGATAAAACGAGCAATATGGCACCATCATTGTGCAGTTCTACTAAGCAGAAGGCACAGTATAAATAAAATCACACACTACTACTCCATGAGCATTTACAACCCCAATTCCAAAAAAGTTGTGACGCTCTGTAAGATCGACATAAAATTACAATACAATGATTTTAAAAACTCAAAAAATCCATATTTTATTCACAATAGAAAATAGAAAACATATCAAATATTTAAACTGAGAAAATGCACCATTATAAGAAAAAAAAAGTAATTTTTAAATTGATGGCAGCAACACATCTCAAAAAAGTTAGAACAGGGATACAAAAAGCTGGCAAAGTAATGCCCCGTACACACGGTCGGACATTGATCGGACATTCCGACAACAAAATCCTAGGATTTTTTCCGACGGATGTTGGCTCAAACTTGTCTTGCATACACACGGTCACACAAAGTTGTCGGAAAATCTGATCATTCTGAACGCGGTGACGTAAAACACGTACGTCTGGACTATAAACGGGGCAGTAGCCAATAGCTTTCATCTCTTTATTTATTCTAAGCATGCGTGGCACTTTGTGCGTCGGATTTGTGTACACACGATCGGAAATTCTGACAACGGATTTTGTTGTCGGAAAATTTTATAGCCTGCTCTCAAACTTTGTGTGTCGGAAATTCCGATGGAAAATGTGTGATGGAACCTACACACGGTCGGAATTTCCAACAGCAAGGTCCTATCACACATTTTCCGTCGGAAAATCCGACCGTGTGTACGGGGCATATGTGGTGCTAACAAGGAAGACCTGGAAGAACTAATTAGGTTAATTGACAACAGGTCAGTAACCTGACTGGTTATAAAAAGAGCATATTAGAGAGTCAGATTGTCCCAGAAGTAAAGATGGGCAGATGCTCACCAATCTGTGAGAAGCTGCCTCTAAAAATTGTTGAACATTTTTAGAATAATGGTCTGCAACATAAAATGTCAAAGACTTTAACTATATCATGATCTACAGTACATAATATCATCAACAAATTCAGAGAATCTGGAGAAATCTCTGTGCCCAAGGGACAAGGTCAAAATACAATATTGGATGTACATGATCTTTATGCCTTCAGATGCCACTGCATTAAAAAAAAGGCATGATCCTATGATGGACATCACTACATACTGTACTTACAAAGATCACTGTCTGTGAACACAATTCACTGTGCAATCCAAAAATGCTGCCGTCTTCTCTGGGCAAAGCTCATTTAAAATGGTCTGTGGAAAGTGGAAAACTTTTGTGGTCAGACAAATTGAAATTTGGCATTTTTTTTTTGGCAACCATGAGCACTTCTTTCTTTGGACTAAAGAAGAGAGGGACCTTAAAGCTTGTTGTCAACACTCAGTTCAAAAGCCTGGATCTTTGATGGTATGGGGTGCATTTGTGTGCATGGGATGGGCAGCTTGCACATCTGGAAAGATGCACCATCAATGCTGAAAGGTATATCCAGGTTTTAGAGCAGCATATGCTCCCATTCAGAAGACATTTTTTTAGGGAATGCCTTGCATATTATAGCAGGACAATGCTAAACCGCATACTGAATCTATGACAACAGCATGCCTTCATAGTAGAAGAGTACTTAACTGGCCTGCCTGCAGTCCAGACCTTTTCAATGGATAATATTTGGTGCATCTTGAAATAAAAATATGACAAAAAAGACCCAGGATTGTTGAACAGCTAGAATCCCATATCAAGCAAGAATGGGACAACATTCCTCCCAAAAAACTCAAGCAACCAGTCTACTTGGTTCCCAGTCTTTTACAGAGTGTTGTTAAAAGAAGCGAGAATGCTACACCGTGGTAAACATGGCCCTGTCCCAATTTTTTTTAGATATTTTGCAGCCATTAATTTCAATATGACTTATTTTTTTTTTAAATGGTACATTTCCTAATTTAAACATTTATTATATTTTATATTTGCTATTGTGAATAAAATATGGATTTATGAGATTTGCAAATCACTGCATTCTGTTTTTATGTTGATTTTACACAGCATCCCAACTTTTTTGGAATTGGTGTTTTATAATAAATATAGAAAAAGTATAAAAAATAAAGCTTAACTCCAGTCAGACATAAAAGACACAAATGAATGCAGTTCAGTATTAACAATGTACTGGTAATCATTAAATGCAATTTTTTAAATGCAACTAGCATAAGTACTTGAATTTTACTTGGCATCAACCTCTTCAAATTACCATTAAAACAGCAATTAGACTGGTAAAGGGAGGGTCAGGACTAGGAACCAATGAGGTGTGCTGCAAATGTGTTGAAAGAAAACATGCTGATAGGAGCAGAATGAATAGAGAAAAGACCCAACCAGTCTGTTGCTGCTCTTTTACTGTCCAGTCAGAAAGCTGGAGTTTGATAGAGGGCACCACATTATTCCTTAACTGTAAGTAGTGTCAGCTACCTACATTGGCAAAGTTGTGTATATCTCAAAAATGGATGGACAGAAATCTATTGGAAGGTAAAGCAGATACTTTATACAGTATGTACTTTATCTGTGCATATAGTTGTTTTTCTTGAGTTCAGCTTTTACACATATTAATATGATAATGTCCATTACACACTATTTGCATTAAAATATATATATCTACAGTAAAATATGTTAAAACGTCTATTGATGAGGACATGGCCTGGTGGAGGCCTGACTATAAGAAGATGCTAGAATCTGTGGCTCTGCAATATATACCCTATCCTCTGATAATACTGTAGCCTTCAGGTACAGTGGGTATAGAAAAGAATCACCTCCTTTAAAATAAACACATTTTGTTTTATCCAGCTGTATTTACTAGTGCATCCATCCATCCATCCATCCATAACATCCAAGTAAAAGATATTACCACAACATGTCTCAAAAAATGTAGCTGGAAAAAGGATCACCCCTTTATTTCAAAATTTAGTTGAACCACATTTTGCTTTAATTACAGCCTTTAGTCTTTTGGGATATGTCTCTACTAACTTTGCCAGATAATTTGCTTTTATTCTCATCTGACCACCTTAAACATGCCTTGAAGATTCCAAGGCCACACAGGAAAAGGTGTTATGGTCAGAGGAGACTAAAATTGAATAATTTGGTCTCAACACCAAACAATACGACTGGTGGAAATCCATCTAAATAACACCATCCCTACAGTAAAGCATTGACTTGGTAATATCCTGTTATGGGGGTCTTTCTCTGCAGCAGGGACTGGAACATTTGTCAGGATAGAAGAAAAATGGATAGGGCAAAATACCATCAAATTCTTGAAGACAATCTGCTGCCCTCTGCCAGAAAGTTGTCAACGAGAAGAAGTTTTACCTTCCAACATGACAATGACCCAAAGCACACAGCAAAAATGACCACACAGTGGTTGAAAGAGAAAAAGGTGAATGTTCTTGCATGGCCTAGTCAGAGTCCAGACTTAAACCCCATTTAAAATCTGTGGAATAACTTGAAAACTGCAGTCCACAAACAGTCACCATCAAATTTAACTGAACTTGAGAAGTTCTGCAAAGAAGAGTGGGCAAATATTGCAAAGTCTAGATGTGCAAAGTTAGTAGAGACATCCCAACAGACTCAAGGCTGTAATTAAAACAAAAGGTGGTTCAACATAATACTGTAAAAAAGGGGGTGATCCTTTTTCCAACTCATTCATTCTGTGTTTAAATGATTATTTATTTATTTATTCTGACATGTTGGTGTTATATCTTTCACCTGGATGTTATAAGTTGCATGGAGTAAATACAGCTGGATTAAACAAAAACTGTGTCTTCATTTCAGGCTGCAAAGCAACAAAATGTGATTATTTTAAAGGGGGTGATTCTTTTCTATACCCACTGTATATAACATACTGGAGGCCTCATAGGAATGACCAGGTCATAATAAATCATATCTCATGAGAGACAATAGCAATACACCAGCCATCGAGATGACAGAACTGCATATAAAATTAACATTCCGTACCGGATTTCACACCCATAAGCTCCACTAACATGCTAAACACTAAAGTAAGCCCACAGACCACTCAATGACACTGGGTTGGAACACATAATCCACAGCCACAATGGTGTGACCTAAAGCCAATGGCACAGTCACAGCCCTAAAATATATGTAGGGGCCAAATGAAAGAATGTGGCACCAGCAATACTTCACTCTTGTCAAAAAAGGGTTAAAATCCTGCGCTTAGCCTACTCGCCTGGTAAAGTGTGACTATTGAAATGGAGAAATCAAGCACATAAATTCAATACGTCACTCTTGGCAGCAGTCATGAACAAAGTTTGTTCAGTGGTGTGGCAGGGCAAAATCGAAACCGCTCACGTATAGCTGATTTGTTGAATGGGCATGGTCCTATTTGCAACCTCGGAACACCCAATAAGAAGACAGTATGTGTCTAGTCTAAACTACGTAGCATGTTCACTAGGGATGAGCCGAACACCCCCCGGTTCGGTTCGCACCTGCGAACGAACCGAAAATTTGCACGAACGTTAGAACCCCATTGACGTCTATGGGACTCGAACGTTCAAAATCAAAAGTCAAAAAGTGCTAATTTTAAAGGCTAATTTGCATGGTATTGTCCTAAAAAGGGTTTGAGGACCCGGGTCCTGCCCCAGGGGACATGTATCAATGCAAAAAACGTTCGTTTTTTCGGGAGCAGTGATTTTAATGATGCTTAAAGTAAACAAAAAGTGAAATATTCCTTTAAATATCGTACCTGGGGGGTGTCTATAGTATGCCTGAAAAGTGGCGTGTGATTCCCGTGCTTAGAACAGTCCCTGCACAAAATGACATTTTGAAAGGAATAAAAGTAATTTAAAACTGCTTGCGGCTTTAATGTAATGTCCGGTCCTGGCAATATGGATGAAAATCAGTGAGAGAAACGGCATGGGTACCCCCCAGTCCATTACCAGGCCCTTTGGCGGTGCAAACAAGACGGACTGTAGGTTTGTTGTTAAGCAGAATCTGTTTGTAATTTTGAACTGGTACATTTTTAACGTGTTTAGCTCCAGCTAAAAAATCAATTTTAAGCTTTTTGGAAAACATAGGGAAGGGTTATCACCCCTGTGACATTTGTTTTGCTGTCTGTGCTCCTCTTCAGAAGATTTCACCTCACTTTTTGTCCCAATGACAAATGCAGATTTCATCTGAATCTCCTGTTGTCTCCTTGAATGTTTGAAAGTAGGGGCCTGCCCTCACAGGGCCCTGCTGTGAAATATTAGATCAAAAATTGTAATTACATGCCCCTGTTGAACAGGGGCAGAAAAATAGGGCCTTTGGTGGTGGTGGTGCTGGTGCCACAACATTGTAAGTCCTCACAGTTACTCTTGGTGGGCGCAGAAACTGGCCCTGCTGTGAAATATTAGATCAAGAATTCTAATTACATGTCCCTGTTAAACAGGGGCTGAAAAATTGGGCCTTAGGCACTGGTGCTGGTGCCACAACACTGCAGCCCCTCACAGATACTCTAGTTGGAGTGCAGGAACTAGCCCTGCTGCAAAGAATTGCATCAAAAATTGTAATTACACGCCCCTGTTAAACAGGAGTTGAAAAATTGGGCCTTAGGCACTGGTGCTGGTGCCACAACACTGCAACCCCTCACAGATATTCTAGTTGGAGTGCAGGAACTAGCCCTGCTGCAAAGAATTGCATCAAAAATTGTAGTTACACGCCCCTGTTAAACAGGGGCTGAAAAATTGAGCCTTAGGCACTGGTGGCGGCGCCCAGAACCAAAAATGTTCTTACAAGCTATCAGCTTGTAATTACTCAGCATAACAGGATAGTCACTCAGCATCAGCATAAGCAGTCTTTGAAGGGATCTGACATTTCAAAAAAAATTATTTGGTTACATCAGCATCAGGTGCTTGGTAGCTGGTGGTGATCCAAGACTGATTCATTTTTATGAAGGTCAGTCGATCGTCCGAGTCGGTGGACAGACTCACCCTGTGATCGGTTACAAAGCCTCTAGCAGCACTGAATGTGTGTTCCGAAAGAACGTTGGATGCAGGACAGGCCAGTAGCTCAATTGCATACTGTGCAAGCTCTGGCCAGTGATCCATCCTCAAGACCTAGTAACTCAGAAGATTTTCGGTGGGAAAGGTGTCCAAGTCAGATCTTGCCCCTAGGTATTCCTGCACCATGTAAAAGAGACGCTGGCGATGGTTGCTGGAACCGATCATACCTTGGGGCTGCGGACTAAAAAATTGTCTGAACGCATTGGTCAGATGGCCACCTTCTCCACCGCTCCTTCTTTGACTGACCGAAGCCTCAGCAACATGTTGTCCAGAAACAGGAGTTTGTAACCCCCCAGTCTCTGGGAATGCGTTGCACAGACCTTTCTGCAAGGCCTCCCGAAGATGTTTCATCCTCTGCTCCCTCTGCGACGGCAAGATAAGGTCCGCAACCTTACCCTTGTAACGTGGATCAAGGAGGGTTGCCAGCCAGTATTGTTCCTTCTCCTTGATACCACGAATACGAGGATCCTTCCGCAGGCTTTGCAGGATCAGGGAGGCCATGCAGCATAGGTTTGCTGAGGCATTCGGTCCGGAGTCTTCTGGGTCACTAAGGACGACATGATCCGCAGCCACCTCCTCCCAGCCACGTACAAGTCCATGTGTTTCTTGGGACTGTAAATGATCCCTTAAAGACTGCTGCTGATGCTGAGGGCCAAGCTCCACCTCCATACTGACACAATCCTGTTCGTCCTCCTCCTCCTCTTCCTGTGTGATCGGCAGGCATGTAGGAACACTTGATAAAGGGGGCCTTGAGAGCTAAGAAGTCCTCCTCTTCCGGCCTCTGTTCTGCCTCAAGTGCCCTGTCCATTATTCCACGCAGCGTGTGCTCCAACAGTTGGACAAGGGGGACAGTGTCACTGATGCATGCACTGTCACTGCTCACCATCCTCGTGGCCTCCTCAAATGGTGACAGGACAGTGCATGCATCCCTGATCATGGCCCACTGGCGTGGGGAAAAAAAAAACAAGCTCCCATGTCCTGGTGCCATAGTCACACAGGTACTCATTGATGGCCCTCTGCTGCGTGTGCAGCCACTGCAGCATGGCCAACGTTGAGTTCCACCTGGTGGGCATGTCACAGATTAGGCGGTTCTTGGGCAGGTTAAATTCCTTTTGGAGGTCTGCCAGCCGAGCACTGGCATTATATGACTGGTGGAAGTGCACACAGACTTTCCTGGCCTGCCTCAGGACATCCTGTAAGCCCGGGTACCTGCCCAAGAACTGCTGCATCACCAAGTTAAGGACGTGAGCCAAACAGGGCACATGGGTCATTTGTCCCTGTCGGAGGGTGGAGAGGAGGTTGGTGCCATTGTCGCAAACCACCATTCCTGCCTTAAGTTGGCGTCTGAAGCTGCCCCTGCAGAGCTGACAGAACCTCTGCCCCAGTGTGGCTCCTGTCCCCCAAGCACACCAGCTCAAGCACCGCATGGCATCTTTTGGCCTGCGTACTTGCGTAGCCCCTTGAACGCCTACAGAGCACCGCGGGTTCCGAGGACAAAGCACAGGAAGAGGCCATGGAGGAAGAAGAAGAGGAGGGGGTGGAGGAGAGAGGTGTGTCAGAATCACTAGTAGTGGCATTTTGGAGGCGTGGTGGCGGAACAACCTCCAACACTATTGCCCCTTGTCCTGCATCCTTCCCAGCTGCCAGCAGAGTCACCCAGTGAAACTTAGGTAACATCCCTGTCCATGCCTGCTGGACCATGAGTCAGTGGTAATATGCACCTTACCGCTGACTGCCCTGTCCAGCGAGGCCAAAACATTGCCTTACACATGCCGGTAGAGAGCCGGAATAGCCTTCCGTGAGAAAAAGTGGCGTTTGGGAACCTGCTACTGAGGAACCGCAAATTCCACAAACTCACGGAAGGGGGCAGAGTCTACCAACTGAAAAGGTAGCAGTTGAAGTGCTAGCAATTTTGCCAAGCTAGCATTCAACCGCTGGGCATGTGGATGGCTGGGAGTGAACTTCTTTTTGCGGTGCAGCAGCTGGGGCAGGGAACAATCTGACTTCAGTGTACCGATAGCAGATTGCCTGCAAGTACTTGGCTGTGACACACCTAATTCTACACCTTCATTCCTCTCAGTGCAGGTCTCAGAGAGGACTGAAGGTATAGTGGTGTTGGAGATCCCAGCTGATGAGGAGTAAGGAGAGGTCCTCTTTGTTTTTTGGTGTGGGTCTTTTAGGTACGCTTGCCAACGAACTGCATGGCAGGTCAACATATGTCTGGTCAAGCATGTGGTGCCCAAGTAGGAGATGTTTTGGCCACTCGAGATACGCTTAAAACATATGTTGCAAATAGCAGCGGTGCCATCTCATGCACTCGTCTCAAAAAAGGCCCACACCAAAGAAATTTTGGAATAACGCGCAGAGACTGCAGCGCCCAGCAAATGCGGAGCTCTGAGGTGTGATGCAGTCAGTGTGATGCCCTTAGGCTGGCCCCTGGAGGGCATCCTGCCTCGTTGGTGATGTGCCTCCTCCTCCTCTCTCCTATCAGGTCCTCACATTGAGTCAGTGACCTCATCATCCCCTCCCACCTCATCACTGGAGCAAACCTGGCAGTATGCTGCAGCAGGGGGAACATGACTGCCAGATTGCTGTCCTTCTTGGGCACCCCCTCTGTCCGTGCTCACGTTACTGGTTTCATCTAGCTCAGTATCATCATCAGAGCCTTCTAAACGCTCAGCATTCTCCTGGAGCATGTACCCAACACTGTGGTCAAACAGTTCGCGAGACTCCTCAGGAGGACATGGTGGGGCTAGGGAAGGAGTCACTGATGCCATTGAGCCAAGGGAAGAGGCCGCTTTGGCAGCTGCTTTGCCAGACAAAGTACCCATGGGTGAGAGAGGATGAGGAGGATGAGGACGGCTTGGTCATCCACTCGACCAAGTCTTCCGCATGTTGCAGCTCAACATGGCCAGCTGCCGAAAAAAAGGCCAAGCGTGTACCACGACCATGTGCTAATGAGGATGCACCGTGTCCACGACCATCACTGTTGCCTCTAGACACAGAGCCTGCTTGCCCTCTTTTATTGGCTTGTGACTGTTTGCCTCTCCTTGTTGGCCTTCCAGACATACTAATGATCTGCACTAAGCTGGGATATATATATATATATATATATATATATATATATATATATATATATATATATATATATATATATGTATATATATATATATATACACTGATACTGCAGCTAGCAAAATCAACTGCCTGCCTTTATTATTAGTATGAGAACACCACCAATCTTCTACAGGTAGCTTTAGCTGAACACTGTGCAGAGGTCGCACTACACTAACTTGTAGCTTTAGCTGAACACTGTGCAGAGGTTGCACTACACTAACGTGTAAATAATGTAGCTGCCTGCGGTAGTGATAGGATCAGGAAAACAACACCAACCTTCTACAGGTAGCTTTAGCTGAACACTGTGCAGACATCGCACTACACTAACTTGTAGCTTTAGCTGAACACTGTGCAGAGGTCGCACTACACTAACTTGTAGCTTTAGCTGAACACTGTGCAGAGGTCGCACTACACTAACTTGTAGCTTTAGCTGAATACTGTGCAGAGGTCGTACTACACTAACTTGTAGCTTTAGCTGAACACTGTGCAGAGATTGCACTACACTAACTTGTAGCTTTAGCTGAACACTGTGCAGAGGTCGCACTACACTAACTTGTAGCTTTAGCTGAACACTCTGCAGAGGTCGCACTACACTAACGTGTAAATAATGGAGCTGCCTGCGGTAGTGATAGGATCAGGAAAACACCACCAGCCTTCTACAGGTAGCTTTAGCTGAACACTGTGCAGAGGTCGCACTACACTAACTTGTAGCTTTAGCTGAACACTGTGCAGAGGTCGCACTACACTAACTTGTAGCTTTAGCTGAACACTGTGCAGAGGTTGCACTACACTAACTTGTAGCTTTAGCTGAACACTGTGCAGAGGTCGCACTACATTAAAAAATAATGTAGCTGCCTGCGGTAGTGATAGGATCAGAAAAACACCACCAATCTTCTACAGGTAGGTTTAGCTGAACACTGTGCAGAGGTCACACTACACTAACTGTAAATACTGTAGTTAATAGGACTAATAGGATCAGAAGAACACCAGCAATTTTCTTCAAATACTGTAACAACACCTGCCTGCCTGTCAGTAGGAAGATAATAACAGGAACGGATCTAGCTAAACTGAATACAGTGTATATATATATATATATATATATATATATATATATATATATATATATATATATATATATATATATATACAACACCTGGGATGCGTATATACACACAATAAACTGTAAGTGCAGCTAACTGACTGACTGTCCTGACTAATCTATCCAACTTAAATCAAATGACACTGTCTCTCTGTCTCTGTCTCTCAACGCCGGAACACATTACACAGGGCTGACATGCAGGCGGCCTTATATATTGTGGGGCGTGTACTAAACCCCCTGAGCCATAATTGGCCAAAGCCACCCTGGCTTTGGCCAATTACAGCTCTCTGTACAGACAGAGCTGTGATTGGCCAAGCATGCGGGTCATAGTGCATGCTTGGCCAATCATCAACCAGCAATGCACTGCGATGCCACAGTGAATTATGGACCGTGACGCGCCACTCGAATTTGGCACGAACGGCCCATATCATTCGCAATTCGGTGAGCGGTCGAACAGATGATGTTCGAGTCGAACTTGGGTTCGACTCGAACATGAAACTCATCCCTAATGTTCACCAATGAAAGGAGCCTGGTGGACAGGATGGGAGAACTAGAAATACTGTTGTACGAGGAGGATTTAGATTTTGTGGGAATTTCAGAGACTTTGTTCAACAGCTCTCATGATTGGGTGGCAACCATTCAAGGCTATTCCCTTTATCGCAGGGATAGGGAGGGTAAAAAAAGGGGAGGGGTATGTCTGTATATCAAGAATAATGTACAAGTGAATGTGAGAGATGACATCACTAGGGGAGCTAGGGAGAAGGTGGAATCCTTATGGGTATAGCTCCAAAGGGATGAAACTAAGGAGAAAGTAATACTGAGAGTATGCTATAGGCCCCCTAACCTGAGGGAGGAGGGGGAGAAGAACCTCCTATCACAAGTTGGATTAGCAGCAAGGATGGGAGGTCCCAGATATTAACTTTTATTACAAAGAAATGGCAATGGCTTGAATTCTTAATTGGCACCATAACACTGTGGATAAACTCCATGTCTCCATAGGGAAGACTATAGCAGGACGCAATTTAGCAGGGGAGCTGTGGATACCAGCAACACAGCAGGGTCTATCAAGCTGGAAGGTGATACTTATATTAGCTATGCTTAGGATATGGGACAGCTTTAATTGTAACTGGTGACTTATCCTCATACATGTCACCTTTAGCCCCTCTTGAGGGATATCCATGGTTCCCACCAGGGGAAGATGAAGGATTTTTTAGAACTTGGGGCAGGGAAGGGAATGTGAGATTTCTTAAACTGCCCCCCTCCAGCTGTATGATCTCCTTAGACCAGTTACATTTGAGGGGTTCCCAATTGACCATTGGAGTCGCTGACAACTCTCAGATTTTCTAAACAAGCTAATCCCTAGGTTGCGGCCAGCACCTTCTTCAAATTAAACCTAAACCATCAATCCCAACATCTTCTGTTCCACATGTTAAAATCCTGCTGTCTCACTGCTTGCAGCAAATCCTGCATTTTGTGAGAATGGGAGATGGAACTAGGCCTAAAAGTTACCCCCCGCCCAGCTGCAAATAATTATTTGATTATCACACGTCTCTTAGATTTGTTCCAAAGCTCAGGAGATGTGTTATAAGTTTTTTTTTTCATGCTAGGGAAGTTTGCAAAAACCTTTCCAGGTATACGTTCTTCATGCTGGAGGGGATGCTTGCAGGAGGGCTCTTTTGTGTATCTCTGGTGGTCTGCCCTAGGATACAAAAGTTCTGGAAGGCGATATCACAATGATTTAAAAAGAAACTACCCTCAGACCTATACAATTTACACCCTTGAATGATCTATTTCATGATTTTTCCTCATCTTTTTTTTTTTAATTGTATTTTTATTGAAAATGTGTTGGAATACAGATAAAGCAAGCTTTACATATTAAAGTCAGAGAAATCAAACATAAAAAGAAATGACAAGTAAAAAAAAATAAAAAATAAAAATATGTTGATCATAATACTGGCAAAACTACTGAAAAGGCTATAGCCAATGACATTTGAGTGTTATCTGGTTGTACCCTGGGGACATAGAGCTAGGAAGTGTTAAGCAGTGGGCTGCTTTGTGTAACTAGGTCAACAAGGCGATAGGGGGGATCGGTGAAGACAGGCTGACATGGAACTGTATGTGGGGTACTGGGGGGAGGGTTTAGGGAAGAGAACCATACTCGGAGTGATCCCACAAGATCCCACAAGATCCCAGATCTTGTCAAATCTGTCAACAGCATCCTCTACCATAGCTGTCATATATTCCATTTTACGTATGTCAGTAATAGCTTGTAGAAACTGAGCTTGGTTTGGGAGGAGGAAGATAGCCAACACAATGGAATGACTCTCTTTGCAGCTAGTAAAATATAGGAAGCCAGTCTATTTGAGGTCTTTCCCAGACCCAGAAATGGGGGGCCCAGGAGGAGATGTAACGGATCCAATGAAATGGGGGACTCAAAAATTCTCTGGAGCAGAGACATCACCATGGACCAGAAAGGAACAGCCAATTCACATTGCCAGAATATATGGTAGTGAGTTCTTCTAGTTTTACCACATCTCCAACATAAGGGGAGAGGGAGGGGTCAAAATGATGTAATACCTCGGGAGTCCTATACCAAAAAAATAACACTTTAAATGCTGTCTTTCTCTGCGCCACACATCTGGATCTTTTGGAAGTTGAGGTGCATATTTTGCCCCCTGTTGAAGGGAGATTGGTTGTTGTATAATTTGAGCCCATTTGCGCATGTAGGAGTGGGAGTCTACAGAGAGAAGAAGGTTCTCCTGAAGCAATTGGTATAAAGCAGAAATTAGTCGTGTTTGGTGGGGGCTAGGGATGAGCCGAACACCCCCCTGTTCGGTTCGCACCAGAACATGCGAACAGGAAAAAAATTCGTTCGAACACGCGAACGCCGTTAAAGTCTATGGGACACGAACATGAATAATCAAAAGTGCTAATTTTAAAGGCTAATATGCAAGTTATTGTCATAAAAAGTGTTTGGGGACCCGGGTCCTGCCCCAGGGGACATGGATCAATGCAAAAAAAAGTTTTAAAAACGGACGTTTTTTCAGGAGCAGTGATTTTATTAATGCTTAAAGTCAAACAATAAAAGTGTAATATCCCTTTAAATTTCGTACCTGGGGGGTGTCTATAGTATGCCTGTAAAGGGGCGCATGTTTCCTGTGTTTAGAACAGTCTGACAGCAAAATGACATTTGGAAGGAAAAAACTCATTTAAAACTAGCCGCGGCTATTGCATTGCCGACAATACACATAGAAGTTCATTGATAAAAACGGCATGGGAATTCCCCACAGGGGAACCCCGAACCAAAATAAAAAAAAAAAAATGATGTGGGGGTCCCCCTAAATTCCATACAAGGCCCTTCAGGTCTGGTATGGATATTAAGGGGAACCCCAGCCAAAATTGAAAAAAAAAATTGACGTGGGGTTCCCCCTAAATTCCATACCAGACCCTTCAGGTCTGGTATGGATTTTAAGGGGAACCCCGCGCCAAAAAAAAAAAAAAAAAACGGCGTGGGGTCCCCCTAAAAATCCATACCAGACCCTTATCCGAGCACGCAACCTGGCAGGCCGCAGGAAAAGAGGGGGGGACGAGAGTGCGGCCCCCCCCCCCTCCTGAACCGTACCAGGCCACATGCCCTCAACATTGGGAGGGTGCTTTGGGGTAGCCCCCCAAAACACCTTGTCCCCATGTTGATGAGGACAAGGGCCTCATCCTCACAACCCTGGCCGGTGGTTGTGAGGGTCTGCGGGCGGGGGGCTTATCGGAATCTGGAAGCCCCCTTTAACAAGGGGACCCCCAGATCCCGGCCCCCCCCCTGTGTGAAATGGTAAGGGGGTACTTACCCCTACCATTTCACTAAAAAACTGTCAAAAATGTTAAAAATGACAAGAGACAGTTTTTGACAATTCCTTTATTTAAATGCTTCTTCTTTCTTCTTTCTTCCTTCATCTTCTTCTGGTTCTTCTGGCTCTTCTGGTTCTTCCTCCGGCGTTCTCGTCCAGCATCTTCTCCGCGGCGTCTTCTATCTTCTTCTCCTCGGGCCGCTCCGCACCCACGGCATGGGGGGGAGGCTCCCGCTCTTCTCTTCATCTTCTTCTCTTCTTCATCTTCTTCTTCATCTTCTTCTTCTTCTTCTTCTTCTTCCTTCTTCTCTTCTTCCTGTCTTCTCCGGGCCGCTCCGCAGCCATGCTGGCATGGTGGGAGGCTCCCGCTGTGTGACGGCGTCTCTTCGTCTGACGGTTCTTAAATAACGGGGGGCGGGGCCACCCGGTGGCCCCGCCCCCCTCTGACGCACGGTGACATGACGGGACTTCCCTGTGGCATTCCCCGTGACGTCACAGGGAAGTCCCTCAAGTCACCGTGCGTCAGAGGGGGGCGGGGTCACCGGATGGCCCCGCCCCCCGTTATTTAAGAACCGTCAGACGAAGAGACGCCGTCACACAGCGGGAGCCTCCCACCATGCCAGCATGGCTGCGGAGCGGCCCGGAGAAGACAGGAAGAAGAGAAGAAGGAAGAAGAAGAAGAAGAAGATGAAGAAGAAGATGAAGAAGAGAAGAAGATGAAGAGAAGAGCGGGAGCCTCCCCCCCATGCCGTGGGTGCGGAGCGGCCCGAGGAGAAGAAGATAGAAGACGCCGCGGAGAAGATGCTGGACGAGAACGCCGGAGGAAGAACCAGAAGAGCCAGAAGAACCAGAAGAAGATGAAGGAAGAAAGAAGAAAGAAGAAGCATTTAAATAAAGGAATTGTCAAAAACTGTCTCTTGTCATTTTTAACATTTTTGACAGTTTTTTAGTGAAATGGTAGGGGTAAGTACCCCCTTACCATTTCACACAGGGGGGGGGCCGGGATCTGGGGGTCCCCTTGTTAAAGGGGGCTTCCAGATTCCGATAAGCCCCCCGCCCGCAGACCCTCACAACCACCGGCCAGGGTTGTGAGGATGAGGCCCTTGTCCTCATCAACATGGGGACAAGGTGTTTTGGGGGGCTACCCCAAAGCACCCTCCCAATGTTGAGGGCATGTGGCCTGGTACGGTTCAGGAGGGGGGGGGGGCCGCACTCTCGTCCCCCCCTCTTTTCCTGCGGCCTGCCAGGTTGCGTGCTCGGATAAGGGTCTGGTATGGATTTTTAGGGGGACCCCACGCCGGTTTTTTTTTTTTTTTTGGCGCGGGGTTCCCCTTAAAATCCATACCAGACCTGAAGGGTCTGGTATGGAATTTAGGGGGAACCCCACGTCAATTTTTTTTTTCAATTTTGGCTGGGGTTCCCCTTAATATCCATACCAGACCTGAAGGGCCTTGTATGGAATTTAGGGGGACCCCCACATCATTTTTTTTTTTTTATTTTGGTTCGGGGTTCCCCTGTGGGGAATTCCCATGCCGTTTTTATCAATGAACTTCTATGTGTATTGTCGGCAATGCAATAGCCGCGGCTAGTTTTAAATGAGTTTTTTCCTTCCAAATGTCATTTTGCTGTCAGACTGTTCTAAACACAGGAAACATGCGCCCCTTTACAGGCATACTATAGACACCCCCCAGGTACGAAATTTAAAGGGATATTACACTTTTATTGTTTGACTTTAAGCATTAATAAAATCACTGCTCCTGAAAAAACGTCCGTTTTTAAAACTTTTTTTTGCATTGATCCATGTCCCCTGGGGCAGGACCCGGGTCCCCAAACACTTTTTATGACAATAACTTGCATATAAGCCTTTAAAATTAGCACTTTTGATTTCTCCCATAGACTTTTAAAGGGTGTTCCGCGGCATTCGAATTTGCCGCGAACACCCCAAATTGTTCGCTGTTCGGCGAACTTGCGAACAGCCAATGTTCGAGTAGAACATGAGTTCGACTCGAACTCGAAGCTCATCCCTAGTGGGGGCCCTGGGAACAGATGAGTTCAAACGTTGTTGGTTTGGAAAGGGTAAGGGATGGGTAGAGAGTTGAGAAGTAGTGGGTTATTTGGAGATAGGAATATGACATATATTTTGGGATCTGATATTTTGAATGGAAATATTTTGATTTGGGTGTACAAAGTGGCGAAGTTGGAACAGGCCAGCCTGTGCCCAAGGGAACATTCGGGGGTGGGATAGGCTGTCGGGAATTAAGGGATTAAGGATTACATTAGAGAGAGGAGGGCATGGGGATGAGAGGGAGAATTTGGTGTGACATAAGCGCCATATCCTCAGTGAAAACAACATAGGGCTCAAACAGATGGAGTTTGGGATCTGAAAAAAATGCTGGAGACCATACAGGGGCAGGGATGGGGGGCAGGGATGAGCCGCAAACAGAGAACCGATCTCTATCTCCATCCACCTATTTGGCGGCCTTAAACTGGACCAGGCGACCACTCTACGAAGGTGGGAGGCCAGGTAACATTTGTAAATGTCCGGGGCTCCTAGTCCTCCATGACTTCTGGGGGAAAATTTTATCGAGCTTGCCATTCTATGTGCCCCGTTCTTCCAAATAAAATTAAGAAACCATTGTTTAAGCGATTTTAATTGGGCCATGGGAATAGGGATAGGCAGGGTTTCAAAAAAATACAGTAGTTTTGGCATAACTGACATTTTCAACACATTAATCCTACCTATCCAGGATATTGGGAGGGGATTCCATCGAGACAGCGTGGCCTTGATGTCCTTGAACAGGGGGATATAATTGGCTGAATAAAGGGATAAGTATGATGGTGTAATTTGTACACCCAGGTACTTGAGAGATGAGGTGCACCAGTGATAAGGGGTAAGAGTTTTGTAGCAATAGAAGGTCTGCAGGTGGTATATGTAGCGGTAGGGCTTCTGTTTTAGATGCGTTAATTTTGTATCCAGATAGAGAGCTAAACTGGGATAGGAGAGCATGCAGGGACAGGAGGGATTTATGTAGGTTGGTAAAAGTCAGAAGTACATCATCCGCAAATAGAGATAGTTTATATTCCCTGTGATGCATGGGGACCCCTTGGATGTCAGGATGGGATCTTATAGCCTCTGCTAGGGGTTCTAGCCATAGGATGAAAAGAAGTGGGGAGAGAGGGCAACCTTCCGTTGGACATTGGAAAGGATTGGGACGTGAAAGAAGCCATTTGGACTTGGGGTGAGGGGTTGGAGTAGAGGGTTTTTTAGGGCCAAGATGAAGGGACCATGAAAACCAAATATAGTAAGAGTGGAAAACATGTAGGGCCAACTTAATCTATCAATTGCCTTTTGGGCGTCGATTCTGAGGATCAAAGCAGGTCTACGTACTCTATTCAACATATCAATGAGGTCAATAGTGCGCCTGGTATTGTCACCCGCATGTCTAGTGGGGTCAAAGCCCACTTTGTCTCTATCGATCAGTTTTGTAAAAAATTGGGAAAGGCGGTTAGCCAAAATTTTTGTGAATGGCTTATAATCCGAGTTTAACAGTGCTATCAGCCTGTAGTTATCTGGAAGTGACGGATCCTTTTCTGGTTTAGGTATAACTGTGATATAAGAGTGTAAGAACTGCTGATTGTCTTGTAGTAGGAGTATGGGAGGCCATCTGGACCAGGGGATTTGTGGATTGGTAGGCTCTTAACAGTATTGGCTAGTTCCTCCCCAGTAATGGGGGTGTTCAGTGCATGCACATCCGACCTGGTTAAGTTAGGCAACTTCAAGTCTGACATAAACACCTCAAAAGCCTCTTGGTCAAATGGGGAGTGTAGGTTGGAAGTAAGGCAGTTGTAGAATTTATCATAAAACGCACCAAAGACCTGGGTCATGGTCTGTGGGCAGTGAGTGGGGGTACCATCCGGTCGTTCGATGTGATCCGGGAAGGAGAGAGAAGGCCTGGTATTGAGCCTGGGGAAGAGCATTCTATGTGGCTTTTTTAGAAAATTTGTAGAATCTTTGTTTTGCCCATAAGAGGGACTTATCTATGGCTGACATGTCTAGAGATTTTATTTGATTGCGCAGCGGGGTTACTGCCCGCAGTCAAACTACTAGCAGTTTGGTTAGTAAAGAGGATTTCAATAGGGTTGCATAACTCTTTCTGTGTATGCTTACAGAGATACACTGCCCCCTGAAGGCCTTGTGAGCCTCCTATAAGGTGAATGGACTGGGTACGGAACCCTTATTTAGCTGGAAGTATTCAGTTAGTGCTTGTGAGAGTTTATCTTTGGTTTCAGAATGTTTTAGCAGCGATTCATTGAGTCTCCAGTGGCATTTCCTGGGAAATGCAGCTGAGAGGCTAAGATCCAGGGTCAGGGGCGCGTATTCTGACCAAGTGATGGGGCTCAGGTCGGACGGCACTGTATGAGGTAAAAGGGGGGCTGTCACGAGGAAATAGTCCAAACTAGAGAACATCTTATGGAGGAAGAGTAAAACGAATATTGTTTACCAGTAGGGTGTTTGATCCTCCATGTGTCAAACACAGGGTGGCTTCTTTTAATTTACGAAAGGAGGTGGCCAAGGATTGTGTTGCGAAGGGGTAGTGTAGAATGGAACAAAGATTTCCGATCTCGAGTGAGAGAGAGGACAGCATTAAAATCTCCCCCAATCCCCATAAAAGGCTGAAAAAGGCATTGCAGCCATTCAAATGCATCAGTAAGGAATTTAATCCGACCTATATTTGGAGCATATACATTCATTAGTGTTATAGCATTAGACAAGTAGGTATCTTGCAGTATTATAAAACGACCATGGGGATCTAAATGGATGGACTTGATCTGGAGAGGACAGGAGCGTCTGATCAGCACTGCAACCCCAGCCTTTCCAGATGAGTCAGACGCCATATAAGACACCAGGAAATACTTAGAAGCAAATTTCAGGGATCCCCCAGCACGGAAGTGAGTCTCCTGCACCAGGATCACAGCCGAAGGCCCTGAACTCCTTTAAAGCCATCCATCATTTTTTGATGGAATTCAGACCTTTCACGTTATATGACTGCAGTTTCCAAGCCATAGTATAGCCGTGAATTTTAGCCAGTGAACCTTCAGTATGGTGAGCGATAGCCCATCGGTACAGACACACATATATAGCCTTATAACAGGTAGTATTCTAATATGCAACATAGAGTAAAAAAAAAACTGATCAACGTTAATGCAGAAAAAAAAGGAAAAAAGAAAACAACAAGAATTTTTTTTTTTAAAAGTCCAAAAAATGGACCATAAGAAATATTGCAGCATAGTAACAAGAAGGCCGTTTTGGCCCAAAGAAAACAAAAAATGTAAACATCAGGTGTAGGCCTGAGAGGCATACACATCTCAGGAATCCTCGGCCACAGCCAGAGCACATGTGGGGGAGCAAAGCGGTCTCCAACAAGTGGGAAAACGTGATGTTCCGCCATGGTCTTCCACATCTAGCGTTATCAAATCTGGAACTCCTCTGAACTTTGTAGGGGTTAACAAGTAGAAAAAAAAAAAAAAACAGTTCAAAAACAGTTCAGGGCACCTCCATGGGTGAAGAAAATAGAAGGTGGAACAGTTCCTTGAAGGGGTCAGCAGGGAGTTAGGTTCCCATGTGGGAAGAAAATAGGGCAAAAAGGATGACTCCCAGTAGGTCAAGTAGGTAGCCTGGTACGTTGAAAACACTAGGGTGAGGAGTGGGCCCTCAATCCTCTTCCTCTCGCTGGTGTCCAAATCTTAGAAGGAGCGGGCGGAGGGTGTGGGGTGGCAGGTGCAAACTGACCTTCTGCTGAAGGCAATGGTGGGAGGCCTAGGCCCTTGAGAAAGGCATCTCCTTCTTGTAGGTCTTGAAGGACATTTTCAACACCATCCTTAATGACATTAAGGCGAAAGGGGAAGCCCCAATAATAGGGGACCTTGTGTAGTTGAAGGTGAGAGGTGATGGGCCGTAGTGAGTGGCGTTTGGCCAGGGTGATTGGGGAGAGGTCGCTGAAAAGTTGAATTTTGTCTCCCTTGTATTCAATACTGGAGCTTTGCGAGTGGCAAAAGTGAGCGCCTCTTTGCTTTCATAGTAGTGGAACCTTACCACTATGTCACACGGTCTGGCCCCCGCAAGGGGTTTGGGGGCCAAGGACCCATGAGCCCGGTCAAGGCGCCAGTCTATGTCCATGATGTCAGGTGCCAGGGTGTTGAATAGGCCCAGGAGGTAGGGTCTTATGTTATTGTCTGCCACTTGTTCCGGGACGCCACGGATTCTGAGGTTTTGGCGCCATTCCTTGTTCTCCAGGTCCTCTTGCTGGAGCTGTAGCTGAGATACAGAATTTTTAAGGAAGGCATTCTCCTCTTCTAGAGCTTGAACATAGTGCAAAGTTTCATCAAACTGCGTTTCCAAAGTAGCCGTGCGTTCGCCCAGTAGGTCTATCTCACCCCTGAGTTCTCTGGTTTCCTCAACTCTGGTTTCCCCAGCTTCCCCAACTCCTGGACAATGCCCCTAGTGAGCTGTTGGACCAGAGCCTGGAGTTTAAGATCCAGCATCTCAGGCGTTAATACAAGCTGAGGAGAAGAGGGGATATGTGGGGGGAGAGCCTGCTGAGAGCCATCCTCCACCATCAGGGTACTGACGTAATCCTCCAGGTCTCCCTGTGAAATCTAGACCGGGGATTGGAGCCTAGTCAGATAGCGATCCATAGTGGAAGAGGGACGCGGTGTTTGTGTGGCTCGGTAGTAGGATCGCTGGTCCCCAATTTTTCCCATGTAGTGCTAGGAGGTCCGAAGGTTCATGGTAGCTTACCCCCGTTGCGATTGGTTGCTGTTGAAGCTGTGCAGGAGCTGCAGAACAGGAAGCGGGACCAGAGCTCACGGATCACGCGTCCGCCATCTTGAAGAGCCGTGCATGCGCCCTTGTTTCCTCATCTTTAAAGGTCTACACATCCTAAACAAAAAAGCCTGATACCCCGGTTCTTGCAGCAGGACCATTGTCCTATGATCCAGGATTGGAAAAGGGAAGTAGACAGAATAATGGAATTGAAGAGATGGGTCTACACAATTAAAGAAAAACAGGATAATATTTGAGACATGTGGTCAGGCTGGATGTATTATTCCTTCGAAATGGACAAGTGTACATGAGAGGCCTTGACCTCCTAATTACAGAGCCTCACGAACCTGAAGTACAATTTACGGTTAATAGACAGGGTTCACCTAGTTGACACGTAAAACATTTTGTGGTAGTTGCACTTGATAGGTACAAAAAAAAGAGCCACCATTTTTCTTTTTATTTTATTTTTGGTTATCTTCCTCCCATTATTGCTGCATTAACCTTCTTTATGTGTCAATGACAAGCTGTGATGTACTTTAAGGGTATTTCCACTTTCATGGGGAAAAAAATAGCAAATAAAGAAAAAATAATATAGCGCATACAATTTCGACACAAGACATATTGTGATTGTATATATATATATATAGTGCGCTAAAAATCACAAATGCTGATATTAATAAGTGCTGTGTGGTATAGTGATTCCTGTGGGTAACTTAGCCACTATGTAAAGTGCAAAGTGCCTAAACCTAGAGAACTTTTAATTGACAAATAAAAAACAAATGTGCTAAATGTTAGATGTGCACAATGAGCTAGCTTTCATTATGATAATGAATTACAACAAAGGTATATACGTGCTTAAAACCAATCACATCCGGTATTATTCCTGCTAGTAATATGAAGCCAGGTATATGAGATATTAGGTGTATACAATGGACTGAATAATATGACCAATTACAAGCAGAATATGCGTATTTAAAAGGTCCCATCCAATGTTGTTTCTGCTGGTATAGCTGAAGCCCGGTAAGGAAGCATGAGAAAATTATAGCAAGAAAAAATTATGATAGATCTTCCAGAAGATAGCTACCACATGAGATGTCTTGCAGTTCTAATTCAAACAGCTGTTTAAGTCACACCTTTCTGTCCTTATTCTCCATATCTTCCAGAGCTCAAACATGTAACAGAAGAGAAAACAATAGTGTGATACTGCAAAACAAATGTCAGCTAGCTAAAGCCGGTGCACTCTCATATGCCCAATGGATATCAGTGTGTATGACAGTCAGGCTCACTCCTCCTCACAGCCTGTTAGTGTAGCTGCACACTCGTGGCTGACGCCACTGGCTCTTCCTCCTGACGCGTTGCGTCACAGGTCACGTGACATTCTCAAGGGAATGAAGCCTTGTGACGAATGTGGGGATTTATAGCCGCACTTTTTTGTGGGTTGCCATAGTGACTTCGGATTCATTGTAACATCATGCTGCATCAAGCTGCATTAAGCTGCCAATGCAGTATGTTAGTATCAGGTGTCATTACATAAAGATGTAAAGATACATTACTGTTGGTTACAATATATACTTTGTCCTAGACTGTTAAACAAACTTAACAAGTATTTTAGTACATTTTAATATATTTTAAAACAATACATTCATTAAAAACTAAATGCATGTGCCCTGCATCTAGTGGTGAAAAATTAACCTAACAAATTCCACATAAAACCTAAAAAATCTAAAAAATCACGGGATAATTTTAATAGCATATGGGAAAAAAGATGGGTGTGCAGATGGGAATCATTAATCAAAAAATTTTTAAAATTAAATATCGGATATGAAACAGTTTAAATCGAAATTAATGTTTAATCCCAATGTTGCAAAACAATTGATTTCATATATCCACCTGGATTCCATTTTGCTCAATTCCCTAATTTTGTGACTACCCCTCCAATGAGGTTTATATTTCTCAATAGCCCTGAATTTTAACTCCATAGCATTTTTTTTGTGTACCTCAGCAAAATGTCGGGATAAGCTATGCTTTGGGAATCCTAACTTAATGTTCTGTATAAGCTCAAGTAATCTTTTCCATAGGGGGCGTTTAGTCCTTCCTATATATTGTAAAGAACAAGAACATTCCAGCATGTAAACAACCCCTTCTGTACGACATGAGATAAAGTTTTTTTTTCCATATTCTTTTTTGGTGGTATTAGATATAAATTTATTGCACTTTTGTCCCTTCTGATTTGTATTTCGACACCCAAAACATTTTTTGCATGGATAAAAACCCTTTCCTTGAAAAAAAGTAAAATCATGGTTTCTTTTTGGGGGGGTCTGGAACATTTTTCACAATCAAATCTCTGAGTGTGGGAGCTCTTCTGTATATAAAACGTGGTTTGTCCGGTAAAATTTTATTCAATTGTACATCAGCTTTTAATAGTGACCAGTGCTTCCTAATTATCTGCTCAATTTATTTTTTTATGCTGGATATTGTAATTAAAAATCATAGGAATATCTTGCTGATTCTTTTTGTTCTTCTCTTTATTCACTGCAAAGGACTCTCTTGGTATTTCCAGAACCTCCTGAATTTTTCCTATTTTTCCTTTTATGAAATCTTCACTGTACCCTTTTTCTATAAATGTATTCCCTATTATGTTTGCCTGTTTCACAAATGTACTTTAATTGCTACAATTTCTTCTAATTCTTATCATTTGCCCTTTAGGTATGTTAATGAGCCAGGAATCATAATGACTGTCTGTTGTACAGTTGAAAACCTTTCCTTTTCACTCTGCAGCCGCTGTAATTTTCCCAAAAATGTAATGCAATATGGCTACCTGGAGGAGTTCTGTACACAGTGTGTACTGACCACTCCCAGAAACATAATTTCCTGCTTGTGTGATTGGCTCACTGATAGTCCCAGAAGTCTGCCTATGATACAAGTCAAATTTTAGGCATCCCTTGCAACAAAAAAAATCATTTTTAGTGAGATACATAATAGGAACACATCTAAAGGGATGCAGGCCCAGCAGCTTTCCTCATCAGTGCTCTGCAGCTGCACAGCTGACTGATAATTATGAAACCACTCCCATTAGACCACTCAGCACAGAGGCACAGAGAAACAAACAGTGATTTCTTCAGAATAAAAAAAGGTAGGAATCTGCAACAAAGGTTATTATAATCCTTGCAATGTACATAGATCATATCTTAAAAGGTACATCACTTCACTGCTCCCTGGCTGCTGCAGGTATTCAACCCTTCTGTATTGGTCATATACCTGCTCTCATTTCTGCACGCAATGATTCATATTGTCAGCTCCTACATCCAGTAGTGATATGAACTGGTAAACAGAAAAAAGTTTTTTGCGTTCAGTGTGATTACTTTATACCCAGAGCTACACCTATTTCACATCGGAATGCAAAGATGAACAAAAAATATATACACATAGAACAGGTGCGCTACCAGATAGATAATTAAATGGGTGCTAAAAAACAAATGAATGTGAACAATCCAAAGGTTCAAAGTGGCTTATGAAGTGCACTGCCAACTGAATGATTTGATAAGTGATTTGATAAGTGCAAAAAATCTAAAATCAAATATATGTGACCAATAACAAGTCCAATATAAATTTCAAGTGGAAACAGTCAAATAAATAAATAATAGTCCATTCACCAAATATTAATGAAATGTGCAGGTTCCTGGGTTCACCCACAGCAGCGTGAATGATGGTGATAGACGCGCCCGCGTCATTGGATTTGATTGACAGCAGTGGGAGCCAATGACTGCTATCAATCTATCCAATCAGGAGCCGAGAACCCCGGGCAGAGAGACAGTGTGTCCCCGCCGGGCCAAGTTTCAGGGCTCAGGTAAGTAAAACAGGGGGCTCGGGGGTCGGTCACTGCCAGGTGTTTTTTCACCTTAATGCATAGGATGCATTAAGGTGAAAAAACACAAAGGTTTACAACCCCTTTAATTGGAGTTAGATCTGGACTTTGACTGGGCCATTCTAACACATGAATATGCTTTTAAATAAATCATTCCATTGTAGCTCTGGCTGTATGTTTAGGGTTTTCTTCTAAGATTGTCCTGTATTTGGCTCCATCCATCTTCCCATCAACTCTGACCAGCTTTCCTGTCCCTGCTGAAGAAAACAATCCCCACAATATGATGCTGCCACCACCATGTTTCACGGTGGAGATGGTGTGTTCAGGGTGATGTGCAGTGTTCGTTTTCTACTACACATAGCGTTTTGCTTTTAGGCCAATTTTGGTTTCATCTAAACAGAGCACCTTCTTCCACATGTTTGCTGTGTCCCCCACATGGCTTCTCGCAAACTGCAAGTGGGACTTCTTATGGCTTTCTTTCAACAATGGCTTTCTTCTTTCCACTCTTCTATAAAGGCCAGATTTGTGGAGTGCACGACTAATAGTTGTCCTGTAGACAGATTCTCCCACCTGAGCTGTGGATCTTTGCAGCTCCTTTAAAGTTACCATGGGCCTCTTGGCTGCTTCTCTAATTAATGCTCTCAGCCTGTCAGTTTAGGTGGACGAAATAAATAAATAAATGCAGCACTAGCAAATGTGTGAATAAGTGCAGAAAACGATAATTGAAAACTGTTGCAGCTGCTGCATATAAGTACTAAGACTTCACATATGTTGGACGAATGAATGCAGCGCTAGCAACTAAAACACACTCAGAAAATAAATAAATAAATCTGTGGAAAAAAAGTGGAGAATACAAATATCACTAAAATGATTTGGATGTGATCAAAAATTGCACTAAGTGCTATACTGGAACAAGTGACATAAACATGAAAAATAAAATATATATGTCTAGCAACTAGAAGATTCTAAGGAGACATAGCGTCAGCATTAGCAATGTGATTGAAATAATATTAAACACACATAAAGTGATATGATCCGGGATGGATGTGCACATTTCCTAAGAGAGATTCCACTGGTCAGCGATAGCAGGCTTTCAGCTCTTCAGCCTATATAGAATACACTCAGTCACCTGAAATGTTGCAGTTTCTACAAGCAAATAGGATGGGAACTGAATCGTTGCCAATGGGACAAAGGCTTGAGGATAGAGGACATCATATTCCACACAAAAAATAGAAGGAAAAGAACATGGTGAAGTACCATAGGGAAATTAATCAGGTTCGCATAATAGCGCTACTCACAGAATAGAGACTACAAACAGGCATCTAGAATGTTTCCGTGATCGCCGCTGTGGTAGCGTGCGTTCCACAGAAGACTAGGTTTGCAGTTGTGCCATACTCTTTCCATTTTTGGATGATGAATTGAACAGTGCTCCCTGAGATAATCAAAGCTTGGGATATTTTTTATACCCTGACCCTGCTTTAAACATCTCCACAACTTTATCCCTGACTTGTCTTGTGTGTTCATTGGCCTTCATGATGCTGTTTGTTCACTAAAGTTCTCTAACAAACCTCTGAGGGCTTCACAAAACAGCTGTATTATACTTAGATTAAATTACACACAGGTGGACTCCATTTACTAATTAGGTGATTCTGAAGGCAATTGGTACCACTAGATTTTAGTTAGGGGTATTAGAGTAAAGGGGGTTGAATACAAATACACGCCACACTTTTCACATATTTATTTGTTAAAATTTTTTAAAACCATTTACATTTACCACTTCACAATTATGTGCCACTTTGTGTTGGTCTATCACATACAATCCCAATAAAATACATTTACGTTTTTGGTTGTAACATGACAAAATGTGGAAAATTCCAAGGGGTATGAATACTTTTTCAGGGCACTGTATGTAGAGATTATGAACCTCACCAGTGAGACAGCAATAACAACCAAGGGACCCCTAAAAAAAAAAAAATGTATATATATATATATATATATATATATATATATATATATAATTGGGGCCCCTGACCTAATCAAAGTCTCTTAAACACTAGACATCCGCGCTATGGCCGAATGACGGCCACAGCGCGGACCTGCATTCCCGGGAGGCCATCATATGACGGCCTCCCCTGTGCACGCTCCCTGCGTACCGCCCGGCGTGGTGTGATCACCGAGTCACTGAGACTCAGCTGATCACCAATCCGTGTAGGGGGACGGTCCCGGCCCCTTACCATGTGATCAGCTGTCAGCCAATGACAGCTGATCACATGATGTAAACAAAACATCGGTAATCTTTTTTTTTTAATTTACTTCCGCTGACAGCGCGAGTAGAAAAAAAAGCCGATCACCGGCTCAGATGTAAGGGACATCGGTCCCGAAGTGGAAGAGGCACATCTGCCTCATCAGTGCCCAATAAAAGTGCCACCTAACACTGCCCACAGTGCCACCTAACACTGCCCACAGTGCCACCTAACACTGCCCGCAGTGCCACCTAACAGTGCCCACAAGTGCCACCTATCAATGCCCACAAGTACCACCTATCAATGCCCACAGTGCCACCTAACAGTGCCCACAAGTGCCACCTATCAATGCCCACAAGTACCACCTATCAATGCCCACCTGTAGTGCCAATCAGTGCCACATGCCAGTGCTGCCCATCACTGCCACCCATCAGTGCCCATCACTGCCACCCATCAGTGCCCATCACTGCCGCCTATCAGTGCCCATCATTGCCGCCTCATTAGCGTACATCAATGAAGGAGAAAAATTACCCGTTTTAAATTTTTTATAACAAAATATTTAAAAAAAAACATTTTTTTTTTTTAAATTCAGTTTTTTACATTTTTTTAACAAAAAGTAAAAACCGCAGAGGTGATCAAATACCACCAAAAGGAAGCTCTATTTGTGCTGAAAAAATGATAAAAATTTCATTTGGGTACAGTGTTGTATGACCGCGCAATTGTCATTCAAAGTGCGTCAGCGCTGAAAGCTGAAAATTGGTCTGGATAGGAGGGGGGTTTAAGTGCCCTGTAAGCGAGTGGTTAAATAATGTTCAGTATACTGTAAAGTAATGCTAAAGTGGACTGTTAAAGAGCACAGACATACTAGATGAAATGATGGTTGGAAACTGTAGCCATGATACAAGTTAGATTGGAGACTGGAACATATTGCAGGTGACTGCAGAGACATGGGAACCCTGATTTCAGGCTAGTAGAAATCACCGATATTTCACTTTGATCGCCCCTGATGTTAACCCCTTCCTGCCAGTGTCATTAATACAGTGACAGCACATATTTTTAACACTGATCACTGCATTAGTGTCACTGGTTCCCAAAAAAAGGGTCAAAGGTGTCAGTTAGGTGTCCGATTTGTCCACCGCAATATCACAGTCCCGCTATAAGTCACTGATCACCGCTATCACTAGTAAAAAAATTTAAAAAAATCCTTAAATATATACCATAGTTTGTAGACGCTATACCTTTTATGCAAACCAATCAATATACGCTTTTTGGGATTTTGTTTACCAAAAATATGTAGCAGAATATATATTGGCCTAAACTGATAAAGAAATGTGATTTTTTTAAAGTAACGCAGTGCCGCATCTCAAAAAATGGCCTGGTCAGGAAGGGGGGTGGGGTAAATCTTCCTGAGGTGAAGTGAATATAAAACATTTAGATATCCATATAATTCTGTTATTTTTTTTTGTAGCAATCCCTAATTTGAATTATTTACTAGAAATGCAGGCTTGAGTTTACAGCTGCATCTCTGTAATTTAGCACAGGTATATTATAATAGATTGCAATATGTCTTCTGAGTTCTATCTTCAAACTATTTTTAATTGATGAAATGACATGATTACATTATCCCAAGCAATGTGCTAATGAAAAACAAAGGCAAACATAATAATAAACTGTAATTGCATTAAACATCTGGTTGCAAACTCCTTGGTGAATTCACCACCTGATGACTTGTAGTGATGTGCTTAGATATGGGCAATGCCTCTGGCTTCCTAATCATCTGGCAGGTACGACAAAACACATTGAGCACCAACTTCCTTTCATTAATTGGCTTGCTAGTACTGGCACCAAGAATGTTTCTTGAGGTACGTGCACAGAATGTATGCTTCGTGTCAACGAAATATTATGCAAAACTGATCAAAAGAGAATCTTCTCATTCTCAGAAGTTACATAACAAATGTAATATTTTGGATTTATTTTGTTTCTTTTAAAGATATTCATTTTACAGCATGTAAAAAAAAAAACTCAATTGGTGGGATAAAACTACAGATGAATATTATGATGAACAAGAAAAACCTAGCGCTTAAAGCGCTGTAAACCCTTCATGGATTTTAACAGGCAGACCAAAATATTAAATTAAAAAATATATTTTATTTTAACAGCATGATAAAATTGTGTAGATCAACATTAGACATCACATAGTATTGATATAAAATCATGATACATAATACCCAAAACAATGCATCCTGTATGTCACGCACAATCTGCCCATATGGTTCTGGTGGGCTAGTTGTCGTACATACTGGCGTGGACACCTTACATGTTTCGGGCTGATTACAGTCCTCCTTCAGTGGTTTTATGTCATATGGGTAGTAGTGATTCTACAATATAAATATGTAGTATTAGTAATATAATAGCATAAACATACATATAGAGTGAAAAGTGCATTTGTGTATCTACATAAAGCATAAAAAGGTCATATGTTACACTTACAAAATTGCAAAAACAAATATTGCACGTAACTGATGGATGGGTAATCGATTGTTTCCCGGAAAGGGCAGCGCAGATAAACCCCAGGTGGAAACACGAGGGCCGTGAGGAGGTCAGACCCAATGCTGCAGATACAAGGACTACAAGGTACCTGAACTAAAGCTCCCACCATGTAATGCCAAACAGACAGAAATCAGTAGTCACTCGTTGGGAAGAACATTATGATGCTCATCTGTATAGATAAGCAAATATAAAATGTATAAGTATGATGTAAAGGTTTGTAAGGGCTCAAAAGCATTTAAATTGTAAGGTAATAACAGGAAGAGTAATTAGAGATTTAACCTGGCCGGTATCCAGTCAGATATCTCATAAGTAAGAGTAGTGATCTGCCTCCAAGTCCAGCATACCTGACTCTCCACCACCAGCTCCAGTGCATCCTCATCCCAGTTGTATGCTGTATGAAATTTCCGCACAAGGTGGGGTAGACATATCTGGCTGGCGGGCTTGTTACTCCAATCGTCAAATTAGCGATTGGGGACAGCTGATTTGGCAAGATGGAAATGTCAGTGCCTAAGCATAGGCATCCGGTGTCCATCGTGAATCCCTCTGTGCCAGGATGTGTGGTGTGTTCACGCCCCCAAAAAGGGGCGGAACCGCATCTTGCATCATCACGCCCCAGACACGCGTGCGGCCGCCCTTTTGTGTTTCAGAATGGAACACAAGCAGGAAGAGAAGCGGCGGGAGATCCTGCTGTTCTCAAAGCCAAAAAAAGAGTTCATCTAGGCTCCTGAAGGGGGGGCATGAGATGGACCCACACGCGCTGGGCAGTGCAGCAAGAACCCCATCCCCACTCCATGCCCACTGGGAGACCACCGAAAATATTTTTTACTTTATATTTTGGTCTGCCTGTTAAAATCCATGAAGGGTTTACCATGCTTTATGCATTAAGTTTTTCTTGTTCATATTTCTATTTCTGGATTGGACAGACCGCTTTTTGCTATACGCACACCAATCCTTCTAATTTCATTTTCATATATTATGATGATACACTAGCCAAGAATATAGTTTTATTTTTTTTCAAAAGTTAAAACATTTTGTAAATAAATACAAGTTTATTACAAGACGTGCGGAATAGACACTTTCGGTTTTTATTATTTTATGAGAAACCAAAACAGAAAACCATTGTTGCTAATACTCTTGTAATTAAAATTCATAGGGTAGAGTTTACTGTGTGTTAGAAGTGTGTGTCCAAAGGTTTTTTTTCAAGTTTTTGGATAGCGTGGAAAGGATATTACAACATCTGTTGGGTTTGTACTGCTATAACAACAAAATCCTCTGCATTCAAGGGTGATGCAAAGGTGGTGGATGTTGCCCAGGATCTCTGTGGCTCCAGGTAAATGCACAGGCCTTGCTGCCCTCCAGGCATCGGGGGAAGCCCAATGGGAATACTGTAATAAAAAAACACAAAAAGAGTGATGTTTATTAATATAAAAAGAAAAGAAATGTACTCACAAACAAATCAGTCATAAAAGCATTTCTGAGTCCACAATGGACATAAAGCGCCCAGGTCACCGAGACTGTGTCCAGCACGCCAGAGGACCTTCCAAATGGCTGACGTGTTTCAAGGGGGGATCCTGTGGAGGGTTCTGAGGAGCCCTAAACATCACTTGGGTAAAGGGCAAGGTTGGTGCGCCCTCTTTTCGAGTTTTTTTACAGGGTTTGTACTGTTGTCCTGGGCACCATTCCCCTCACTTACTACAATTGAGGTAGGAGTGGTGATGAAGCACAGAAAAAGGGAGTATAAGGGGGTTGGAGGCCTTTAAAGAGACACTGTCATTTTGCCCTGCATGGTAAAGGTGACAGTATTTCTGTCACCTTGAGTCAGGCCAGAATTACCATTAGTCATAGTAGACTGCAGAAGAAGCAGAGACATATTTTCCTAGTACAGTGGACATTGCACATTTTTTCCAATCATTATTCATCTCATGTAATTCATTTACACATTGTCACAATATTATAAACCGGGTTAGGACCAGTAAAAGAAAAGAAAGAAATGTGGTTAAAATTAAATTTGTAGTATAGGGTAAAAATATCCCTCTTGTAGAAACACGTATATTTTAAACAAATGTCCCCCCAGGTAAAGTATATTTTCCACCTACAATGGCTTGGTGGATGCACAGCAAAAAGGTGTCCCTGGATTCCATGCATGTAAAAAAAAAAGGCCTCAAGCACACGGATGTATATAAGCATAAAAAATGCCTAGGGTACAAAAGCCTGGTGTTTTCCCACAGCTGAGGAGCTCTAGGTGTGGTAAACAGGCTGTTATAGAGGTAAATGGCTATACTCCCCTGTACTTGTATAAGCGCCAATGCTTCATTGCATCAACATTTACCAGCACATGCACGTATGACCTATTTTTCCAAACATAGAAGTGTCACGTTCAGGAAAATATGTCATAAGTGCATGCGCAGGTAATCGCCAAATGCAATGAAGCATTGGCCTTTATGCATGTACAGGTGTGTACAGGCATTCATTTCTATGACAGACTGTATGCCTCATCTTTGGCTCCCTAGCAATGGAAAAATGTAGATATTTTTACATTAGACATATTTATGCCTATTTACATTCATGTGCTTGTACCCCAAGGACACAAGGACAACTCCAAATTATTTTGTGATTCATACTGCTACTAAAAATACTATATATACTGTATATTGAATATATATATATATGTATATATATATATATATATATACTATATTACCAAAAGTATTGGGACACCTCGCTTTACACACACATGTACTTTAATGGCATCCCAGTCTTGGTAAGTAGAGTTAAATATTGAGTTGGCCCACCCTTTGCAGCTATAACAGCTTCAACTCTTCTGGGAAGGCTGTCCACAAGGTTTAGGAGTGTGTCTATGGGAATGTTTGTCCATTCTTCCATTCATCCCAAAGGTGTCCTATCGGGTTTATGTCAGGACTCTGTGCAGGCCAGTCATGTTCTTCCACCCCAAACTAGCTCATCCATGTCTTTATGGACCTTTCTTTGTGCACTGGTACGCAGTCACATTGGAACAGCTATCTCCAAATTGGGGTGCCAATTTGAGGCTATCCCAAAATTGTTCCCACAAAGTTGGTAGCATGAAATTGTCCAAAATGTCTTGGTATGCGGAAGCCAGTGGCGGCTGGTGCTCAAAATGTTTGGGGGGGGGCGCAAACAAACTGAAAAATTCTGAAAAATACTTAAATAAAACATTAATTGCAGCCTCACTGTGCCCATCAAATGCAACCACTTTGCTCATCAAATGCAGCTACGGTGCCATTAATTGCAGCCACTGTGCCATCATATGCAGCCACTGTGCCCAGCAAATACAGCTACTGTGCCCATCAAATACAGCCACTGTGCCCAGCAAATACAGCCATTGTGCCCATCAAATACAGCCACTGCACCCAGCAAATACAGCCACTGTGTCATCAATTACAGTCACTGTGCCCATCATATGCAGCCACTGTGCCTAGCAAATACAGCTACTGTGCCCATCATATGCAGCCGCTGTGTCCATCTAATACAGCCACTGTGCCATCAATTGCAGCCACTGTGCCATCATATGCAACCACTGTGCCCAGCAAATACAGCCACTGTGCCCATCAAATACAGCCACTGTGCCTATCATATGCAGCCACTGTGCCATCAAATGCAGCCACTGTGCCCATCATATGCAGCCACTGTGCCCATCAAATACAGCCACTGTACTATCAAATGCAGCCACTGTGCCCATCATATGCAGCCGCTGTGTCCATCTAATACAGCCACTGTGCCATCAATTGCAGCCACTGTGCCATCATATGCAACCACTGTGCCCAGCAAATACAGCCACTGTGCCCATCAAATACAGCCACTGTGCCTATCATATGCAGCCACTGTGCCATCAAATGCAGCCACTGTGCCCATCATATGCAGCCACTGTGCCCATCAAATACAGCCACTGTACTATCAAATACAGCCACTGTACCCAGCAAATACAGCCACTGTGTCATCAATTACAGTCACTGTGCCCATCATATGCAGCCACTGTGCCTAGCAAATACAGCTACTGTGCCCATCATATGCAGCTGCTGTGTCCATCTAATACAGCCACTGTGCCATCAATTGCAGCCACTGTGCCATCAAATGCAGCCACTGTGCCATCAATTACAGCCACTGTGCCATCAATTGCAGCCACTGTGCCCAGCATATGCAGCCACTGTACCATCAAATGCAGCCACTGTGCCCATCATATATAGCCACTGTGCCCATCAAATACAGTCACTGTGCCCATCATATGCAATCAATGTGCCCATCAAATGCAGCCACTGTGCCCATCAAATGCAGCCACTGTGCCCATCAAATGAAGCCACTGTGCCCATCGTATGCAGCCACTGTGCCCATCAAATGCACTACTGTGCCCATTATATGCAGCCACTGTGCCATCAAATGCAGCCACTGTGCCCATCATATGCAGCCACTGTGCCCATCAAATACAGCCACTGTGCCCATCATATGCAGCCACTGTGTCCATCATATGCAGCCAGTGTGCCCATCAAATACAGCCACTGTGCCCATCATATGCAGCCACTGTGTCCATCATATGTAGCCACTGTGCCATCAAATACAGCCACTGTGCCATCAAATGCATCAGTGTGCTGTGCAGTGTAGTGAAGATGTGCTGTGTGGTGTCGTGGAGGTGTGCTGTGCGATATAGTGGAGGTGTGCTATGTGGTGTAGTGGAGGTGTGCTGTGCTGTGCAGTGTAGTGGAGGTGTGCTGTGCCATGATGCATCTGCCATGTGCACTTACCTTGCGCCGCTCCGCTTGTCTGAATCCACTGTGGCTAGGAAACTGGAAGTGAAGAGTGTCCCAGTTGACTCCACCCCCACATGTCACTCACTGTGTCAGTGACAAAATAAACACACGCCCACTGTCCTCTCCTCCGGTCCCTGCTGTGCCAATCCTAGTCAGTTAATCTGGCATATTACCAAATAAGAGAATAGTGGGGGTGTTTCCGAGCACATTCCGTGTGCCCCAACCACACGCTAAACACGGGCAAATCGGCTTCCCAGCCTGCAGTCAGCTGATTGCAGGCTGGGAAGCTTCCCATAGACCGCCGCATGTCCGCCTGGTCAATCTTAAAGTGACAATTTTTTTTTTTCAACAGCTGGGGGGCGGCGCCCCAGCGCCCCCTATGGACAGGTCGCCACTGGCAGATGCCTTAAGAGTTGCCTTAAATGTAACTAAGGGGCCAAGCCCAACCCCTGAAAAACAACCCCACATCATAATCCCTCCTCCAGCAAATGATTTAAACCAGTGCACAAAGCAAGGTCCATAAAGACATGGATGAGTGATTTTGGGGTGGAGGAACTTGATTGTCCTGCACAGAGTCCTGACCCCAATCCAATAAAACACCTTTGGGATGAATTAGAGCGGAGACCGCGAGCCAGAACTTCTCCTCCAACATCAGTGCCTGACCTCACAAATGTGCCTCTGAAAGTATGGTCAAACATTCCCATAGACACACTCCTAAACCTTGTGGACAGCCTTCCCAGAAGAGTTAAAGCTGTTATAGCTGCAAAGGGTGGGCCAACTCAATATTGAACCCTACGGACTAATGCCCCGGTCGGACTTTGTTCGGACATTCTGGCAACAAAATCCTAGGATTTTTTCCGACGGATGTTGGCTCAAACTTGCCTTGCATACACACGGTCACACAAAGTTGTCGGAAAATCCGATCGTTCTGAACGCGGTGACGTAAAACACGTATGTCGGGACTATAAACGGGGCAGTGGCCAATAGCTTTTCATCTCTTTATTTATTCTGGGCATGCGTTGCACTTTGTCCGTCGGATTTGTGTACACACGAACGGAATTTCCGGCAACGGATTTTGTTGTCGGAAAATTTTATATCCTGCTCTCAAACTTTGTGTGTCGGAAAATCCAATGGAAAATGTGTGATGGAGCCTACACATGGTCGGAATTTCCGACAACAAGGTCCTATCACACATTTTACGTCGGACCCGTGTGTACGGGGCATTAGACTGGAATGCCATTAAAGTTCATGTGAGTGTAAAGGCAGGCATCCCAATACCTTTGGGACATATATATATATATATATATATATATATATATATATACTGTATATATCACTACAGACTGTGTCACTCCACTTTATTCTTATGTATTCAAAAACAAACATTTCCTCTGCGACCCTTTACTGATTCTTACTTAGGATCACTTTTTCAGCAATATTTAAAACTCCTCTCATATGTGTTTAATTATCATGCTAAGTCAAATCAGTGTTTTTTAATTTACACAAATGTGAAGTCTTCAAGCTCACAGCACAATAGCTTTTCTGACCTTGTAGCTGCATGCATGGGTTCATTCTTGAGTATATTGTTTCCTATAAACATAAGAAACCCCAACCCTAACAACTCCATGAAATAAACAAAGTTATCCGAGAGCTGTATTAAACTTTAGATGACCCTTAACTGTACTCCATAGACCCCTATTAATAATTTCTAATCTAATCACTGTGGATAAATGTACTATAACAGACCATGCCAGGCACATTGCCAGCAAGGTCTATTGCAACCTATTTGATTCATTCCAGTCCAGGGAAGATGCATCTTTTTACGAAAAAGCTACTTGGTGCTTTTCCATTTGTTATCTTCTACTGGAAAAAAATAGTTATGGCCTTGGACATGATAGACAAGCTTCTTTGCAAATTGCCCAAGACTAACTGAGAGGATCGGTGCCAAAAAAGCCCTGTGAACTTATCAGGATTGCTCGAGCCAGGTTTATGTCAGCTACAAATTTATGGTATGCCAGAAGCACTAGCACAAATTTATATTTTTTTTGTTCCATGGATTTATTTAATGATCTTTGCGGCAGTCGACAAATATTTCCCCATCAGTGGTTCTCTATTTGCTTTGGATGACGGGCAAGAATTGTTTGTTGAGATCACTATTTGGGCCCCATGCTTAGCTCTTCATTGACACTTCTCAAGTTAATCCCACAAACAGATTTGGTATTTTTATAAGGGGTAAAATCTTTCAGCATGTTTTTATTGGGAATTTTATTGACAGAGAAAAAACTGCATCCTGTGTGGGATTTAACATATAACATTAAACTCAATTACAATCAATGTTAAAATGTGTGACAAGCCTGTTCACTGGGCAGAACTATCAATGACTGATGATAGGATAGATGTGCATTTTACATAAAAGCATATTTTGCAATAAATGCTGCTTTCATCAGTAGAGAAGAGCAGTGATTACTTTACTAACTAAACTTATTTGCCAGTGAAATTACTATTTTTACCACCAACAAAATTCTAGCAAACATAAACGCTTGACTTCAGTTGCTTAAAGTGGAACTTTACCCATAACAACTTCATAAAAAAATAATGTTCTTTAGCAACATTCGAACATACATCCCACATTAATAATTATGCTTCCAAAATTAGTGTGTGCTATAAATTGCTTCCAGCATTGCTCCTTTTTCTTCTTGCTGGCCATTTTGTTGAAGCCCAGAGCCCCTGAACAGCAGTAAATCATGATGCAAACCTAAATCCATTGATTTAATGGTTTCAAAAAGTTTATAGAAGAAATTCCTGATTTTTGTGAAACATTGGAAATTCCAACACCAGAAACTAAAAAAGATGTAACTCCCAGAAGAGGAAAGGTGGATGAAGCACAATTGCAGCTGATATCAAAGAAATAGACCATAAAGGCAAATATAGCAAAACGATTTAATAGTTACAAACCAAATAAGAAGTAGAGAGCCTTAGAGGAGGGGGGGGAGGGGGGAAGCAGAGGGAAAATGAAAAGTGGAAATTAGGAGGGAACGGAGACCCGGACATATGGGGTGCTCCGAGGTCATCTCTTCAAATAAGGAGGGGAGGACCTAGCGTGCCAAATAGAACTCCACCTCGGCCCAAAAGAGCAGAGGGGCAAGAGCCCCTCAAAATAAACTATCTGCTCTAGGACCATGAGGTCAAAATACCAAAAACAAGGGGGGAGGGGTGAGAAGGGGGGAAAGGGAGAAGGGGAGACGGGAGAGAGGCAGGAGGGGATGGGTGGAGGGAGAAGAGGGAGGGAAAAGGTCTGTTAAATTGCAGTAGGTCTGCTGTGGCTTTTGGGGCTCTGATGAGAAACCCCCCCCCTGCTTGGGGTGTCCCCCCACTCCCAATTGGGGGTGGGGTGGGGGGCGCCCAGGGGGGACGCGGTGGGACTGGAAAAAAATACAAAAAATTGGCAGTATAAAAGTTATGGCATATAATGTCCATGGACTGAATTCCCCATAGAAAAGACATATGGTTTTACGAAAGATAGAAAGAAATGCTGCAGAAATAATATTCTTACAAGAGACACATATCGCACAAGACACAAATGTTAAGTTATTTTCGAAGAATATTCCAACATGGTAATATGGGGATTCCCCAATCAGGAGGGCAAAAGGAGTAGCAATTGGCTTTGGGAAAAAAGTTTGTTTTATAGAAACGCTGACTCAGATGGCCATTTCTTATTTCTGAGGGGGACTCTGTCGGGGCATGAAATACACGTTTGCAAATGTATATTGTCCTAATAGGAATCCCAAAAAATATTTGGTAAAAATATTGAATCTCTTATGAAGTTCAAGCAAGGTAAACTGGTACTAGCTGGAGATTTTAACTTTTCCATGGATCATAAAATAGACTGTATGTCAGCTGCACCAGATAAAGAACACAAACAACTGAGAAGGATTAAAAAGAAAAATACATGAACATCAATTAACCACTTCAGCCCCGGAGGATTTGGCAGCTCAATGACTGGAGGCTTTAACTGGTAATTGCGCAGTCATGCAATGTTAAACCCAAACATAATTTGTGTCCTTTTTTTCCCACAAACAGAGCTTTCTTTTGATGGTATTTGATTGCCTCTGCGATTTTTATTTTTTGCGATATAAATGGAAAAAGACCAACATTTTAAAAAAAAATTATATTTTCTAATTTTTGTTATAAAAAAATTAATAAACTCAATTTTAGTCATACATTTAGGCCAAAATGTATTCAGCTACATGTCCTTGGTAAAAAAAATGTCAATAAGTGTATATTTATTGGTTTGCGCAAAAGTTATAGCGTCTACAAACAAGGGTACATTTTCTGGAATTTACGCAGCTTTTAGTTTATGTAGACACCCCAAGAAAATTGCTCAGAGGCATGTTGAGCCCATTGCATATTTATTTTTTGATGATGAAAAAATACAAAATTACACAAAGTTGTCACTTAATGATATATTGCTCACACATGCCATGGTTATATGTGGAATTGCACCCCAAATAATTAATTACCATGACTCCTAGTTTAGCTCTTGGGGAATCTTAACCACTTCAATACAGGGCACTTTACCCCCTTCTTGCCCAGAACAATTTTCAGCTTTCAGCGCTGTCACACTTTGACAATTGCTAACTAAACTAATTTTTTATCATTTTGTTCACACAATTAGAGCTTTCTTTTGGTGGTATTTAATCACCATTGGGTTTTCTATTCTTTGCTAAATAATAAAAAAAAGACAAAAAAATGGAAAAGAAAAAACCTTTTTCTTTGTTTCTGTTATAAAATTTTGCAAATAAATAATTGTTTTTCATAAATTTAGCCCACAATGTATTCTGCTAATTTTTTTTTGGTGAAAATAACCCAAATCAGTGTATTTAGTGTGTAGGAAAGTTATAGAGTCCACAAACTATGGTATATATCTGAAAATCGATCAGTCCTGATGTAATGACGACCTATCTCATTTCCTAAGGCCTGAAAATGCCAGGACAGTACAAATACCCCCCAAATTACCCCTTTTTGGAAAGTAGACAGTCCAAGGTATTTAGTAAGAGGCATGGTGGGTTTTTGTAATTTTTTCTATCATCATTTTTTTGGAAGGCCTCAATTGTGTACAACTGTTCTGTGACCTACTATGCCATCACATGCCTGACAAAGGTGCCCTGAAATGCTGCACTGCTCTGTGATGTGATCATGCAATAAAAAGCCATTTGGACCCTATCTTGTTGTTCCATGGCGTGCCGGTAAATATCTCCACTGTGTCCTGCTGTGACTGGTCACGGCGGTCACTTAGTACCAGGAGTGAGCCAGTATCAGTCATCAGCTGTGTCTCGTGGACATGGCCAGTGACAGATTGTGCGTCTTTGCAGCCCTGCGGCCACGTGAACTGCGTTTTCTGACAGGATGTCATATGATGTCCAGTCAGGATCCTAAAGACACTGCCCAGTGGTCATTGTGCTATAGGCCGGGCGGGAAGTGGTTGAAGTGTTTGTTACCCATAAATTTCATATTCCTGATATGTATCTGTTGTACCATGTACTTATATTATAAATATCTTGTTCTCGGAGCGAGGATGGATGCTGAGTGCGAGCTGAGTGAGAGTTCTAGCCCACCACCAAGCTCTGCCCAGAATACCATCAATTCTTACAGCAGATGAACTGGTCTCCTGGTGGGAACAACTACACTCACTACCCACTAAAGATGACTTTAAGCTCCTGATCTCTGAGGTCAAAGAAGCCTGTCGTAGTGAGATTAAAACTCTGAAAGTGGGCTTTCATCAGCTGGCCACTCAGGTGGAGGACCTAGATGAGGACCTACAAGCCACTAAGCTCACTATCCATCGAGTCCAATCCCAACAGACAGATGACCGCTTTATGCTACGTGACATGCAACGCCACCTGGAAGATTTGGACAATCGCAACCGCCGCAACAACATCAGCATTCGGGGCCTCCCGGAGTCTACTGGCCTGAAGGATCTGCGATTGGTCCTCCAAACAATCTTCAACAACTTGCTGGGGTCCCAGCTTCCACACACATCAAAATGGACAGGGCCCACAGAGCTTTAATGCCTAAAGACCAAGTGTCCAAACCTAGAGATGTCATCTGCAGAGTGCACTCATGCAGAGTTCCCTCATTCACTTTAAAGGAGGACATCATGCGCAAAGCCCGGGTGATTAAACCTATCCTTGTGGATGGCACTCCAATCCAACTCTTTCCTGATCTATCCTGGCTCACCCTACAGAAGCGTAGGCTACTTCAACAGCTCCTTCACTCCTTGCAGGATAACACCATCACCTACCGTTCGGGATTCTCCTTTAACCTGATGGCTACGCATGCAGGGAAGATGGCGACGCTTCAAGTACTTGAGGACATTTGCTTCTTTTGTGAGAATCTCAACATCCCCACTCCAGACCTCCCGGGTTGGGATATCATCCCCCTCCTCCTCCTCCCCCATCGACCAGCTGGCAAAGTGTTCCTGTGAAGAGGAGGGGACAACTCCCCCCATAAGAATCCCAAGCAACGGCCAGCCTGAAGAACTTCCATGGCTAATAATGCCCTTTTTGATCTACTTTTACAGATGACAGGCCCAACCCCAGAGGAACACTATGTCTTTGCACAGGTAACCAAAGTAGAAGTTTATATTTGCAATGACTGATTTTTTCCTCCCCAGATTGTTGTCCCCTCCCTGCAGGGGACAGCCTTCGCACCTCCTGGATGACCTGTCTTCAGGTGAGCTCGCCGGCATCTGGGCTGTATCATCAGGGAGGTTTCTTTCCTGTCACTCGGCCCCGGTGCAGACGACCCCGAGACTGTATCTCGCATCACACATGTCTTGGACTACATGTGCAAGTTGTTCTTTAAGTGACTAGTATTGTCCCCTAGCTTTTTTATAGCCTTCAACTGCTTTGTTCTTTAGCAGGTCCCAGATCACAGGTACCAGTTGAAGTTTGGTATCTGACACTACCCCCCTAACTTGTTTAAAGTTCCTGTCTCTCCCCATGTGCGATGGCTACCATCTCCGGTCTCAAGTCTCGTCTTCCTGGGCCTCTGGGTACACAACACTTCAACACACATACTCACAATACTCCTTGCTCACACCCCACCTCAACATGGTACAGGTTTACTCACATAATGTTAATGGTCTTAACTCGAATTCTAGAAGGCAGATGGCACTGAGGAGCTTAAGAGATTCTGGAGCGGAGGTAATATTTGTACAAGAAATACATTTTAACAAAACAGGCACTCTGGCGTTTGCGTCTAGATTTTTTCCCATGGGGTTCTTAGCTTTTAGCACTAAAAAGAAAGCAGGGGTAGCCATATTGATTAAAATGGGATCCCCATTCACATCCACATCCTCCTACTCTGACCCTCAAGGTCGGTTTTTGATCCTTAGTGGCAGATAGCAACAATCTAAAATACCTTTTTGCAACATTTATGCACCAAATGTGAATCAGGTGCCTAGGGTGTACAACTGCCTACCACACACTCCTTCTTAGTCATGGGAGGGGATATAAACCTTCAGTTCTCCCCTACTCTGGATAGAACATCCCTTACCAAAAGAATCTCCTCCCCACATCTCTCCAGACAATCCAGACAATTTCATCAGGTCACTCGCAAGTTTGCCCTGTTTGATGCATGGCGTGTAGATCACCCAACAGAGCGTCAATACTCCCATTATTCCCACCCATTTCGCACACACACGCAATTAGACTACCTTTTCATAAATGCCCCCTCCCTGCGGGTACTTACTAAAGTAGATATGCTGCCCATATCATGGTCAGACCGTGCTTCGATCCTTCTGAAATTCAAACTAGAACCTTCCAAGGTCAAACGGTGCCACTGGCGGCCATCTGACTTCCTCTTGAAGGATATCACAAGTAGGACGGAGTTAGAAAACACTTTAAAACTGTACTTTGTAGAGAATATTACCCCAGAGATTTCTGCAGGAACCCTCTGGGAGGCACACAAGACAGTGATACGTGGACAATGTATAGCGGTCTCAACGGCCTGGAAGAAAAATACCAGGCAACTGAGACAGCAGACTGTAGAGCGACTACAGGACGGGGCATCTAGACTTACAACCTCGTCCTCAATCCGTCTCTTGAGAGAAATTATATGCCTACGGTGGTTCTCAAAGTATATATATATATATATATATATATATATATATATAGAGGCAAGGTTGAAAAAGCCTTTTAGAGACTACATCAGCTATACTATGATAAAGGCAACAAAGCCCACACCTTATTAGCACACAAACGCCAGGAACATACCCTTGCCTCGGCTCCCCAGGCCCTATGGGATCCTGCTGGGACCCTTCACTTTCCCCCCAATCGCATTGCCCAATTCTTTTGCGATTACTTCTCGGATCTCTACAACAACCCCCCCATACCGCACTTACCGTTCCAAACAAGTTTCACTGACCACATGCAAGCTTACCTCGCAACCAGTGGGGTGGCCACTTTACCAGGAGAGGCCCTACAGTCTCTCAACTCTCCGGTCACTGAGGGGGAGATTTCAGAGACTTTGAAGCTCCTCACAAATAGCAAGGACCCGTGCCCTGATGGCCTTCTGCATGAATATTACAAAACTTTTCTGACCAGCCTACTTCCACATATGACTCGTTTATTTAATGGATTGATGGGCAAGGATGAAATCCCACGGGACATGCAGACTTCACACCTCACGCTCATACCCAAATCTGATAAAGACCACACACTGTGTGGGAATTATAGACCCATAGCTTTAATGAATGTAGACCTGAAAATTTTTACGAAACTACTATCCCTTCGAGTAAATGAGGTCCTTCCCTCCTTGATCCATAAGGATCAGGTGGGCTTTGTCCCCGGGGCGTCAGGCAGGACGACACCAGAAGAGTCATCAATTTAATAGACATTATTAATAGGCAAAAAGATGAAGCACTGTTGCTCAGCTTAGGCGCTGAGAAAGCCTTTGATAGGCTTAGCTGGCCTTTTTTGTTCTCCACCCTTGAATATTTGGGCTTTCGGGGGCCGTTCCTCAGGGCGATTAAGCACCTATACGCAACTCTATCTGCCTCTATTAAAACACCTTTTGCACCATCTGCCTCCTTCCCCATTTCGAATGGAACTAGGCAAGGTTGTCCGCTTTCTCTGTTGCTTTTCGCCCTGTGTATCGAACCCCTGGCGGCCCAGATCCGACAGTACCCCAACATCAGCGGTATAATGGTTAGAGGTTGTGAATTTAAAGTTTCATTGATGACGTACTCCTAACCCTAACGCGACCGCATGTGACCCTCCCTAATCTCCATAAACTTTTGGAGGAATATGGGTCCCTATCAGGATACAAGGTTAACCCCGCTAAATCAGAAGCCCTCCCAATCAATTTACCTCCCTTGGAAGTGCATCGTCTTTCAGATAATTTTACATATACATGGAAATCCCATGCCATTAAATATTTGGGGGTGTATCTTACTCCCCGATACGAATCCCCATGTGATGCAAACTTCAGACCCCTATTTGCGTCTAAATAGAGACATTACCCAATATCTTGGTTCAGACGCATTGCCTCGGTTAACATTACAATATTGCCTATATTCTTGTATTGCTTTTGACTCTTCCAGTGCCCCTGCCATCTGCTCAGCTAAGAAAACTTCAGAATGACCTCCTAAATTTCATGTGGAAGTCCAAACAACACCGAATAGCCTGCTCCATAATGTTTGCTTCCCGAAAAGATGGGGGCTTGGCCTTCCCACACTTCCATCATTACTACTATGCTGTCCAATTGAGAGCTATAGCATCCTTTGTTACCCTTCCGGCCTATAACCGCTGGACCCAAATAGACAAATTATGGCTAGCTCCCATCCACCTGAACAACCTATTTTGGAACACCAACTACACACTATAAACTTGCTATGAACTGGAGACAACTAAACCGCAACACTCCCCTACAATCTGAGGCCCCCTTAGCTACGGCTTTCCTCTATAACCCTAAACTACCCAACAACTTAACCTTCCAGATGAGCTCACCATGGTTGCAGAGGAACCTCTTTCATTATGGACACTTGGTGAACCCAGTGACCAGAGTCTTATTACCCTTCAATGAACTCAGAACTAAGCATGAGCTCCCCTGTAGTGCCTTCTTTGGCTACCTCCAAATTCGGCACTACGCACTTACCATCACCCCAACTCTCCAATTCTCTAAGCCATCCCCATTCAAATGCTTAATCCCATCAGACCCCTAACAGAAAGGACTGACTTCAGACATATATAAACTCTTAAACTCTTATGAGATGGTCTCTCAGGGGAAACATAGATACATGTGCAGATGGGAGGAACATCTCGGAGAGGAATTGAACAATGGTCCACTATATGGTTTTTGGCGGCAAAGAGCTCTATGTGCATGCTCTATAAAGAGAACACATATAAGGTGCTTTTCTATTGGTACCCAACACCATCTCGCCTACTCGCTATGTACCCGTCGGCCTCAGATCGCTGCTGGAGATGTCTCCAGGACTGGGTCACATTATTCCACATCTACTGGAACTGCCCATCCCTCCAGCCATACTGGCGTTCGGTCCAGGGACAGTTTTTTTATTGGGCCTTCCCCCCTCCTAAATTACCCAGTTTAGCCAAAAAAAATGGCCACATATATATTAACAGTGGCTAGATTTCTAGTGGCCCTTCACTGAAAACAACGAAACCCCTCAACGCTATCTGATCTTTATGCCAGAATCAAGGACATGGAGTCCATGTCGGCTCGACTAATTGACTGGGTGGAATGACATACAGCAACATGGGAGTCTTGGTATCAACGGATGGACCCCTCTTGATTCCATGAGACCTCCCCCTGTACACTGTAAGCACTTAAAGCCCAGGGAGGACGAGCCAAGTAGAAAAAAAAAAAGACCAGCATTATGTTCTCCTGTTTTATAGAGCTGTAACTTAGCTAACTATGCCAATAGACTCTGTCTCAACCCTGATATATGATGGTCGCCTATGGTCTCACCAGAGTTGTCTGTTATTACCACTTCTCTTTCTTTTTTCCTCCCTCAATTGTGTTTTACACCTTTGTATTGAAAATACTAAAACCTAATAAAAATTGTCAATTATCCATCCCAGTTCCATCCCAGTGTGGTCAGTTTTCTGGTTGTGGTGGGAGCACAGTCTTCTTGACCCCCAATGATCAGACTGACACCCCCCCTTTCTGCACAGTCATTCACTGGGAATATCAGTGTACTGCTCTTTCTCTGCCTCCTGCTGACCTGGCTCCCTGCAGTCTCCAGCCCCAGCTTTCTAAAATTCTTATGCAGTCAAGAACAGATTATGTGATCTCTTTAGATTTTTTTTTTTCTTTATACACAAACCTGTTGCCCTCCATTTCTATTTTAACCGCTTGCCGACCAGCCGCCACAGGTATACTGCGGCAGGTTGGCTCGGCTGTGCGAATCACCATAGGTGTACGTCGGGCTCATACACGGCGACCTGTGGGCGTGTGCGCATGCGCCAATGGGCCAGCGGGGGAGCCAATTAGCGGGTCCGGTGGACTCGATGTCCACTGGCCGCCCACGAACGTTCCCAGCAGAGACAGAACAGGGATCTGCCAAAGTCAACAAGGCAGATCTTCGTTCTGTCAGGGGATCACAGAGAGATTCTGTCTTTCTGTTATGCAGGAAGATGGATCTGTGTGTTGTCCCAGGCAGCCCATTCCCCATTCAGTTAGTAAACACACCCAGGGAACACATTTACTCCCCTTGATTGCCCCTGATGTTAACCCCTTCCCTGCCAGTGCCATTAGTACAATTTCAGCGCATATTTTTAGCACTGATCACTGTAATAATGTCACTGGTTCCCAAAAAGTGTCAAAAATGTCAGTTAGGTGTCCGATCTGTCTGCTGCAATGTCACAGTCCCACTAAAAATCACTGATCACTGCCATTACTAGTAAAAAAAATAATAAAAATGCCATAAATCCAACCCTTATTTTGTAGACGCTATAACTTTTGCGCAAACCAATCTATATACGCTTATTGGGTTTTTTTTTTTTTTACTAAAAATATGTAGCAGAATACAAATTGGCCTAAATTGATGAAGAAATTAGATTTTTTTATTTTTTTTATTGGGTATGTTTTATAGCAGAAAGTTAAAAATATTGTTTTATTTTCAAAATTGTCGGTCTTTTTTTGTTTATAGCGAAAAAAAAAAAACCGCAGAGGTGATCAAATACCATCAAAAGAAAGCTCTATTTGTGGGGAAAAAAGGACATACATTTTTTTTGGGTACAGCGTCAGTTAAAGTGACGCAGTGCCGTATCGCAAAAAAATGGCCTGGTCAGAAAGTGGGTAAATCCTTCCGGGGCTGAAGAGTTTAAGCTGAATCAGTTGTTTTGCAAAGTAAGGGTTTTTTGTTTTACATATTGTCACCTGTCAGTGTCCCTGATCACTGCCATATCAATCATATGGTGATGCTGTACTTCTCTGTTGACGGCACTTAAAAACTAAATTACGTTTTATTTAATGTCTTCATTTTCAAAAAAGTGTGACAAAAAAATCAGAACTTTAACCACTTCACGCTGGTGGCTCTGTTATCCTGATGACGTCTTTCATATGACGTCTTTCAGGATAACATGCCAGGGCACGCCCGGGGGGGCGCAGCATGGCGATCGGTGGTGGTAAGGAGCCTCTGATGGAGGCTCCTTACCACGTGATCAGCTGTGACCTATCACAGCTTACCACAGCGTGAACCATGAAGTGCCCGTAAACGTCTTTCCTTGGTTTGCGCTGGCAGGGAGAGCCGATCGGCGGCTCTCCCTGTCAGAGGGGGGTCTGTGCTGATAATCAGCACATTGATTATCAGCGCAGCCCCCATGAGAGGTGCCCATCAGCTGCCAATCAGTCCCATCAGCTGCCAGTCTGTGCCCCATCAGTAACGCCTGTCAGTGCCCATAAATGTGCCAATCAGTGCATATAAATGTGCCAAACAGTGCCCCATCAGTAATGCCTGTCAGTGCCCTTCAAATACCAATCAGTAATTCCTGTCAGTAGCTCCCCATCAATGCTGCCTATCCAGTGCCATCTATCAGTGCCCATCAGCGCCACCTATGAGTGCCCATCAGTGCCACCTATCAGTGCCCACCAAGCTGCCTATCAGTGCCCATCAGTGCTGCATATCAGTTTAGCCTATCGGTGTCCATTAATGCTGCATATCAGTGCCGCCTATCAGTGCCCATCAATTCTACATATCAGTGCCTCCTCATCAGTGCCCATCAGTGCCACCTTACCAGTGCCACCTCATCAGTGCCCATCAGTGCCGCCTCATCAGTGCCCATTAGTGCAGCCTCATCAGTGCCCATCAGTGAAGGAGAAAACTAAATTTTATAATAAAAACAAAGAAAAACTTTATTTTTTCAAAAATGTTGGTCTTTTTTTCATTTGTTTAGCAAAAAATAAAACCCCAGAGGTGATCAAATACCACCAAAAGAAAGCTCTATTTGTGGGAAGAAAGTGATAAAAATTTTGTTTGGGTACAGTGTTGTATGACTGCGCAATTGTCCTGGGCAGGAATGGGGGAATGTGCTCAATATTAACCACTTCAATACAAGGCACTTATACACCTTCCTGCCCAGACCAATTTTCAGCTTTCAGTGCTGTCGCAGTTTGAATGACAATTGCGCGGTCATCTATCACTGTACCCAAACTAAATTTTTATCATTTTGTTCCCACAAATAGAGCTTTCTTTTGGTGGTATTTGATCACCTCTGCGGTTTTTATTTTTTAATAAATAAATAAGTAAGTTTTCTCTTTCACTGATGGGCACTGACAAGGCAGCATTGACAGGCACTGATAAGGCGGCACCGATGAGGTAGCACCAATAAGCGGGCACTGACGGGCACTGACGATGGGCACTGATATGCACCACTGATGGGCACTGGTAGGCAGCACTGATGGGTGGCACTGATATGCAGCACTGATGGGCATTGATTGGTGGCACTGATGGGCACTCATGGGTGGCACTGGTGGGCACTGATGGGCACTGATAGGCGACATTGATGGGCACTGAAAGGCTGCAAAGATGGGTTCTTTTGGGTGGCACTGATAGGCGGCACTGCTGGGCACTGATGGGCACTGATACATGGCACTCATGGGCACTGATACGTGGCACTGATACGCGGCACTGATAGGCATCCCTGGTGGCACTGGCAGTGGTAGGCATTGTGAGTGGGCACTGATTGGCAGCTGCCTGGGCATTGATTGGCAGCTGCCTGGGCACAGATTAGTATTTTCCTGGGGGTCTAGGGGGCATACCTGGTGGTCCAGTGTGGATGGCTTCCCTGGTGGTCCTAGGCGGCTTCCCTGGTGGTCCTGGGTGGGATCCGAGGGGGGCTGTGCTAAAAAACAATCAGCACAGACCCCTCCTGTCAGGAGAGCAGCCGTTTGGCTCTCCTCTACTCTCGTCTGTCAGACGCGAGTGAGGAAAAGCCGATCACCGGCTCTTCCTATTTACATCGTGATCAGCCGTGATTGGACACAGCTGATCACGTGGTAAAGAGTCTCCGTCTGAGACTCTTTACCTAGATCGGTGTTGCGGGGTGTCAGACTGACACCCCACAACAATGATCGCTGCGATGCGCGCCCCCGGGGGCACACAGCGGCTCAATATCCTTAGGACGTCATATGACGCCCAGTCAGGCTACTGAAACCACTTTGCCGCCGTCATTTTGCTATATGGCGGGCGGCAAGTGGTTAAAGTGGCCATGCCTCTTACTAAATACCTTTGGGTGTCCACTTCCCAAAAAAGGGTTATTTTGGGTGTATTTGTACTGTCCTGGCATTTTAGGGCCTCAAGAAATGAGATCGGCCATCAGTACATCAGGATTCATCAATTTTCAAATATATAAGCTGCAGGGCCCACTTATTCCTCTTGTACCAAATTGTAATGTAACTGTAATGTCATGTTGTAAAGCGCTGCGCAAACTGTTGGCGCTATATAATACCTGTATAATAATAATATAAATATACCATAGTGTGTAGACACTATAACTTTTGTACAGACTAAGAAATATACACTGATTCGGGTTATTTTTACCAAAGAAATGTAGCAGAAAGTTTTTTGGCCTAAATTTATGAAGAATGATTATTTATTTGCAAATTTCTATAACATTAAAAAAACACTTTTTTATTTTGACATTTTTTTGGTATCTTTTTATTTACAAAAAAAAACAGTGGTGATTAAATGCCACCAAAAGAAAGCTCTATCTGTCTCAAAAATTTCTTTTGGGTACAGTGTTGCATGACTGAGTAGTCAAAGTAAAAGCTTTGAAATCTGAAAATAGGCCTAGGCAGGAGGGGGGTGAACGTGTCCGGTACTGAAGTGGTTAAACAAGGTGTAGACATGTAGACTAATTCAGCAATATTTGAGCTTCCCTGAACTCTTCTTTGGGAACCACTGCTCTGTGGAACCTGAAGAAGATGAAGAAAACCCCAAAAACATTTCTGACCAATTATATCTCAAATGGGAAAATTTATTCCAGAATTACTTCCTGGCTTTAAATATGGTAATCAGTTTATACCCTGGATTCCACATACACAGCTTAACTGCTTACTGATACATAATATGTGGCTGCAGGAGCCTTTTCCGTGGATAATTTCCTATTGTAATAAAATCAGCCTAAATTCTCAAAAGGAAATGTTAAATATGATGCAGGCTATACTTTTGTCTTGTGTTATTTAATGCCTCAGAAATAGAGTGACATTGTGGATTGCACCCTCTGACGTCACTTTCACATATAGACTGCTAAGAGAAAAAGCATGACCTTTAAAATAATCAAGTGTAAGCTGTCTGCAGTCCATTCCTAAAAGTGTTTTATTAAAGGTGCTAACCTTATTTGGTATAACTGCACAATGTCAGTTTGTGTATATTCGGCGTATAAAGGGTTTGAATTATTTGAGGGATCCTAGAAAATTGACGATAAAAAATTTTTTTTTAGGGAAAAGTTAATTTACTCTACCAGACTGTTTAAGGTTATCTAAAAGTTATGAAATTCACCATTTTGTGATAGTAATCACCAAAAATAGAAGTAGGCCACAACATTCTGAATGATGACTCATTGAGCCCTAGTAAAAGGGAGATTTTTATTCATAATAATAATACTTATAGTTGATAAAACCCTGATTGACCAATGAAGGGATGGGCTATCTCTAATCTAGTGCCGGGGGGGTACATACCATGACCACGAAGACTCCAGCATTCTGATTAGTTCCCCAACTGCTTTCCCTGCCTAAAGAAGCCTGATCTCATTGGCGGGCGAAACACGTCAGTGTGACGTCATCACGCACAGCAGACGCTGCCTGTGTGCACATACACACCACGGCTCACACATACTTAGCTCTACAGCTGGTTGGGGCAGTCCTGCATCACTGTGAATGTCTGCACAAGGACTCAGATGGGCAGAGCCCCGCTATATGGTTCTACCTGCTTCAAGGGCAGCTTCACAGGTGATCCCTTTATGCTACATCCCCGGATCAAGTTGTCTTCTGGGGGATTGGTGAATAATATTTCATGAGGTGATACCGCCCATCATTCACAGAATAAGTGCACCTGTCAGCTCTTTGCTTTACAAGTCCATTGCTGGGATGAGTTATTACATGCTGACTGTGCCCATTACATAGTTACATAGTAGGTGCTGCTGAAAAAAGACACAAGTCCATCAAGTCCAACCTATGTGTGTGATTATATGTCAGTATTACATTGTATATCCCTGTATGTTGTGGTCGTTCAGGTGCTTATCTAATAATTTCTTGAAACTATCGATGCTCCCCACTGAAACCACCGCCTGTGGAAGGGAATTCTACATCCTTAAAGAACCCTGTACGCAGTTTAAAGTTAAACCTCTTTTCTTTTAATTTTAATGAGTGGCCACATGTCTGTGATGTGTCATGAGAATAAACACTGCATTTTTGGTTACTGAAGCCCCCGATTCCTTTGTGAGGACTAAGGAGAAGAATAAATTCAATACCTTCGCAATCTCACCATCCTTTGTTACCAGATTCCCTTCCTCTTTCTTTATGGGTCCAATATGGTCTGTCCTCCTTTTTTTACTGTTTCTATACTTAAAGAATTTCTTGGGGTATTTTTTTTGCTCTCCTCCACTATGTGTCTTTCATGTTCTATCTTAGCCGCTCTAATTGCATTTCTTGTTGCATTATTTGTAAAGTTTGAATGCTGATGATGATACCTCAGCCTGGTATTTTTTAAAAAGGCCTTCTCCTTTACCTTTATATGCATTTTTACCTTGGAGCTAAGCCATCCAGAACTTCTGTTTGCTCTTTTAAATTTATTTCCCAATGGGATGCACTGGCTAATGCCCTTATTTAATATGCTCTTAAAGTGGACAAAGTTATGTACTACATGGTTTTAATAGATGAGCTAATAGTAACAACTTTGAAGGTATACAATTATTTGACCTTTGCAGAAACAAGAGAAAACCAATAAAAAATATTTGAAATAAGTGTTAAGAAATCGGGGGGGGGGGGGGGTGCCCTTAATCCCTATACACAGTAGGATCCCAAAGGGGGTGTTCGGGAAGAGGGGTCACTCCTCCTGAAGTCAATATATATAGCTTAATGGTTGATCTCAAAATTTGACGATTTCACAGCACTTATGTATTACGCAATATACACTGATCGCTCTGATTCTGCAGTACTCTTACTTCATCGTTTAGACTGTTTTTGTCATATAAACATTTAGGTTTGTTCCATTTTCTTTGTGAAAAAACATTACAAAACATTTGAAAGAATATGCTCTTAAAGCAAACCCATCTTTCCTCCATGTTCTTTGTTCCTAAGATTTTATCCCAATTTATATCTTCTAGCAAGGTTCATAGTTTAGGGAAGTTGGCTCTTTTGAAATTCAGTGTCTTTGTATTCCCCTTATGTTTCCTATTTGTATACTAAACTAATTGACCTGTGATCACTGTTTCCTAAATTGCCCCTTATTTCTACATCCGTGATCAGGTCTGTATTGTTGGTAATCAGTAGGTCTAGTAGTTTCTAGTTGGTGCGTCTACCATCTGACCCATGAAATTGTCCTGCAAGATATATAGGAACTGGCGAGCCTTAGATGAATGCGCGGTTCCTTCAGCCCAGACTATGTCTGGATAATTAAAATCCCCCATTATCTTTTTGTTATATGTCTGCGTAAGATAGAATAAACCAGGCAAGGTTGTTCCCCTTCCAAATAAAAGTTGTTATTAATCTATGAAGTTGTTTTAAAGAACCCCAGAGACAGTTCAATGGACATGGTGTATAGCAGGTAAAGGATTCTCAGCAAAATGTTCATTTTAATGACATTTATGCAACCCAGTCACATGAGAAAGAGGTTTCACCAGTGTATAAGGTCTTTATCTATATTATGCAGAAGACGTTCATTGTTACTAGGATGAGGGGAGGCCAATATGTTTTTTTCCCTCACCATGATCTAAATGTGCTAGGGATCTGAAATTTTGGATATCTTAGTAATATGCACGCCAAATTTTGTTTTTGTAGGTCATGGTCAATTATAGTTAGAGCCAAGAGAAATAGAGAAGGTGTCATGCCGTATATAGTTGAATACCAAGCCGTGATTAGGTTCTTCCATTTTCAAGGGAGATCTGTTCAAATAATCCATGAAGAGATGTTAGCTGTGTATGGAGAGGATTGTCCATAATATGAGACTGTCAAATGATGGAAGAGAGAATTCTAGTGTGGTTGCACAAATATAAAGGATGACCGTCAATTGCCACAGAACCAAGTGTGGTGGTGAAAGTTGAGCAGCTAGTGCTTGAAGAAAGACGTGTGACTATTAATTTCTTAGCTAGGGAGGTGAACATTAGTAGGGGTTCAGTTTACAACATATTTCATAACATCTTAAATATGAGCAAAGTGGCTGCGCCTTTTCAAAAACAGCAACGAGTGTAATGTACTGTTGGCTGACAATGCACCTGCACATCGAGCTGTAGAAACTTTAGTTCGTAATTGTGGCTATGAATCTCTGACCCATTCACCTGACTCATCTGACCTGGCATCTTCGGACTTCTTCCAGTTTTCAAATCTGAAGAAACATTTATGGGCAGTATGTTTCCACAATGATGAGGCAGTCATTACTGAACATGATAGCTAGTTTTCCTCCAAATTTGCAAACTTCTAGGCAGATTTCATTTATTTATTAAAATGCTTAAACTACGCAGTCTTACCCGAAGGCCTTGATGCGCAAAAACAAAAGGACATTGACATTAAACCGGAACCAACAAATCAGCATAGCAAGATGCAAAATAAAAGCCAGGGAGTCTGTCAATCACACCCCAATTAAAAGTTAGGTGACTCCAAAAGCTTGTACAAAAAGTACGGTTTTTAATTTCTTTCGAAATTTCAAAAAGTCATTCTCAAGTCTCAATTTCAGAGGCAAGGAGTTCCAAAATTCATCTCCTTGTACTTCACTAGTTCTCCCTCCGCATGTTTTCTTTTTAAATTTTGGAATCTTCAGTATGGCCAAGTTCGCCGATCTCAAGGAACGGGTAGGCACATATGTGACAAATTTTTCCTTCAGATGCTCTGGGCCACATCCATGCAGTGCCTTATGGACAAGACATTCGGTGATTTGGTTAAGGTGACCAACACTTGTCAGTAACCTTGCTGCAGCATTCTGAATCAACTGGAGCTTGTAGATGGTACAAGCAGGCAAACCCAAATACAAGGCATTACAGTAGTCCAATCGAATGCTGATAATGGCATTGACCAAGGCGATCTTGTCAGAGAATGTGACGGTGAATGATGTACAGCAGCGGCCTCATATAGACGTTAAAAAGGATCGGAGATAAAGCCGATCCTTGTGGGACCCCGCAAGACAGGGGACTTACGGAGGAATAAAATGGTCCAAACTTTACCCTCTGAACCCTCTCTCACAGGAACGAGGCTACCCATGCCAGAGCTATGCCATCTATTGTCGCCACCATCTTCAACCTATCCACAAGTATAGAGTGGTCGATGGTATCAAAAGCTGCTGACAGATCTAGAAGAACCAAGCTTCATTCTCATCCAAGGCCCAGAGCAAATCGTCCAGGACTTTCATCAGGGCTGTTCCTGAACCCCTCCCAGGACGAAATCCTGACTGGAAGTCATCAAAAAATTTTATTAGACTCCAGGTAAGGTTGAAGTTGCCATACCGCAGCTCGCTCCATGATTTTTGCCAAAAACGGCAGGGTGGAAATAGGGCGATTGTTGCTCAACACCGTGCGCTCCATGTTAGCTTTCTTTAGAAGGGGTATAACCACCGCCTGCTTCAGAATACATGGAACGACACCGGTAGCAAAAGACATGCTGACAATATCTGCAATAAAAGGCGCCAGAGCATCTGAGGAGTCCTTCACCCACTGTGCAATGCAGAGATCAAGTGATGAGGACAAGGCTCTGAGAGATTTGAGGATGGTTTAAACATCTTCTGGAGTCATCGAATAAAATACCGAGAAGCGGGTCCCTACATATGGTGGGCATTTTTCTTCCAGATGTTATTAAAGGTCTGTTCCACAGATGTGAGAAGTGTGTAACCATAGGTGAATACGTAGAGAAGGAAGAGTCAGTGGACTAAATTTCAGATCCTTAGCACATCTGGATCTTGGTGAGGATAAGAACTTATTGGCCTCCCCTTGTATAAAGAAGCTTAAGGTCTGCTGAGATAAATGGGCCTAGGAAAGACAATGTGTGCTTCTTCCAGACAAAGGGGAAGTTTTGTTTCAACTCAGACATCAGGTAAGGCAGAATTGTTACCAGGGGGGAGTAAAAGTGATTCGGAAATTGGATAGACAACTGAATACCTATAATTTAGACATGAGTATTGGTAGTGGTAGTTGGTTGAGATACATAAAAAAGGACATCCATTGTCTGCGTATGCAAACAAAGCTCCCTAGAGCCCACACGAATACCCCTGACATTGCTGTTTAATTTAAGCTTCCTCAAGAAGGAAGAAGAAGAAGGAAGAAGAAGGGATAACAGACACCCCTGTTGGTGCTGTTAAGAATTGTAAAGGGTCATTAGAGCATTCCGATGACTTTTACTCTCGCCACTGGTTCGCTGTAAAGAGACAAGATCCACCCCAGCATTTTTTGCCATAGACACATATCAAATTCAAATATTACTGCACTTCAGTTACTGAAGTAATGGAATGATTATAATAATAACATCAATACATATAAAAAAATAAGAATCACAGTGCTCAATACATCAAAATATGCATAAATTAATCCAATATCAGTGGATATTTTAAATCAGTGCAAACAATAGATAGTCCAGACAAAAACTATATAACTATTAAAATAAAATAGCGATAAAAAAATGAAAATGCAATATCCTGCTGCAATATCTCACCGAGTGCATCCCAACTAGTGCTCAGACAGTTTAGACGAGTGTTCCATTTCTCATTAGTGCTCGAAGATCACTCAACAGATCACCTCCAAGTGCCCCCCTTCCAGGAATAATCTCACAGGGAGTGTGATCACCACAATTAAGCCTTTTAGCCTCCCCGAGCTTTGGAATCCCTTGCTGTTGTCCTCTCAGATATGGCTCATGGTGATTCATAGTATCCAAAGTGCATATATAAAGAAAAAGAACTAATAGTGCTTATATCCTCCATAAAATTTCAATTTATTAAATAAGTACAGGTTACTCACATTGCTCAGCAGCTTCCAGCGCACCAGGCTCTGACAAGCATTAAAATCTGTGTTTTGAACACATCGCTCTCTCCACACAAGCCTTGCAGACAACGGTCCGACTCACAGCTCCACGCTGTATGCAGATGTCATCACCGTCCTGGCGCCTCCCATACGCGTGTCGACACAGGGTCATGTGTCATCCTCAGGGGGATAATCTCCGCAAGGTTTTCTAAGGTGTGCTGATACTAATAAACAAAGATGGCAAATATGTACAAAACCACTATACATTCCTGTTAATAATATTAGACACTACTGTATAATGCTTCTACCTACTTCCAACATACTATTAATATAAACTTGACATTACTATGAATCTCAGGTTTGTAATGTTAAATTTTAAGTTCACCTTTTGGGGAAAAAAATTTAATGCACATATTTCTGCAGAAAAAAAATGTGCATGTATTATTTTTTGCTGCAGGTTCTCGCAGAGCAATGTCAGGTGCCCACAGACTGCATGTACCTCCCATATGAGCAGCCAGTTACAGGAAAAATCAATGAACTAAGATACCATAAACACTATTAGATTTTCTGCAGACTTCTGTCTTCAGATTTACCAAAACCATATAATATGAGGTCAAACCTTAAGAGTTTCAATTTGTATGCAATCAGGCAGCCCATTGCACTACATGGTTTTGGTAAATCTGAAGACAAAAATCTGCAGAAAATCTAATAGTGTGTATGGGGTCTAAGAGAGGGCTCACCAGTAGTTGAAATCTACAAGTCTTCTGCCACAGTGGCAGATGGGTTTTCTAGTTACAGATCTCTGTGAATAAATGACTGAGCCGTGTAGTCAGAGCCCAGCACAGCCATGCTGTTTTTGAAATGTGATAGCAGGAATGGGGAGAAGAACCCCCACCCGCTGTCACAAAGGGGAAGATTAGAGGTATGGGGGGATTGCTGGAGCTTGTTACACGTTACACCCTAATACTGTATGTAACATGCTCGCAAAGGTAAACTTGTTGTTTAATTTTGTTTTACTTTTCTAACAATGTGTCTACTCACTAAGGACATATCATGTTATATATAGCATTTCATCTATAACGGATTTAGAACCTTCATTGTGGCATAATTGTGGGGTGAGACTGTTAAGTAGGTACCTACATGAAACATAAGACCTATCATCAGTGGTGTATTTAGGTTTTGTACTGCCCTGAATAAAAAGAGAGACCAGTACCAGGCAGAAGATGTAATGTAAGGATGCCCCAGGGAGGAGGGTAGGTGGAGCATTAGGCGGAGCCTCCACCAGTTCAAATACGTGCACCCGGTCTGGCCAGTCGCCAGCCGTTTTATTGGGGCGTCAGTCGCTCCCAATCGCTGGCCCCATACTTAGGCATAGGCAAAGACCAAGGCTGTGGTGGACATTTTCAAAAATACAGACCTTGGTAAAGGACTCAGGGAGGGACTGGTCTGGGACCGGGGGTCAGTGCAACGACCACCCCAGCGCGAGAGAAAAAGCACAGCGCTGAGGAGGAGGAGTAAACAAGGAAAGAAGGTGCTGCTGGTCAGGGTACCTACCTAGGTGTCTTAGCATGTGCGATAATAATAATGATTGCATCTGTAATCATATCTGTATTCTGCAATCATCAGTACAGGCCAGGGCCCTGCTAGTTGAACTGGTGATGGGCTGCTGCATCATTAGTGCAGATCTGCAGAAGCTGCAGGTCTGTTTGATGCAGTGCCAAGCAAAGCAAATGCTTCCTTGGGAAGCATTTGCTTTGCACTGCATCAAACAGACCTTCCTTGTTTCCTCCTCCTCCTTGGCTCTGTGCTTTTTCTCCTGCGCTGGGGAGGCCACTGCACTGGCCCCAAGTTCCAGACCAGTCCCTCCCTGAGTCCTGTGACTGTCTCTGCTCCAGTGCTCCCTCAGTCAGAAGAACAAGACAGGAGTCCACAGTGCACACTGCGCATAACTTACTCTCTGGCTGCTCCACTCCACTTAGTGTCAGTCAGATCAGCCTCAGGCTCAGACAGTCGGCTCCGTGGGCAGCTTGAGCTGCCTTTCAGTTCCTTCCCCCCCACCGTAAGACATGCGCTGCTGGCACTGCACAGAATCCCAGCCCCTTCCTCAGAGATCAATCCACAGCAGGAGTCAGGAGAAGTGGGCGGCGCCGCGTCCCAGCTGGATGGATCTACACAGACCCATACAGCCTAGGAGGAGAGACTGAGAGCAGAACAGTGAGTGATTATCATCACCAAATGAAAAAAAAAATCAGCAGCGGCCATGGACACCCTGCCGATCCCTGCCCATAATATTAGCAAGTGCCGCACAGCAAACCGGCCGCTTCTAGGGGGCTGTATTAGTGTGGAAGGTGGCCACGGTACTCTGGGGGGAGCTTTTTTTGTGCAGGGGCTTTTTTGCAAAGTTCCACCCGCAAAGTTCCACCCTAGGCCTAGGCTTTGTCGGCCTAGGCCAAGACACAGCACTGCCTATCATCAGTACAAGGATTGCCAACTTCTATTAAGACAATGCTCTGAAAAAGGCAGATATCAATTATGGTTCTCATCTAGTCCAGGACTAATCATAGCTCATTAGTGGTTAAAGTCCACCCCCTTGATTACCCCTGGATACTGCCAGCATGTATTTTTTTATACTTATCGTTTTTCAATTTCTTCAGGCCGGTCACATGATGCAGCAGTGTCTTCTTCACCTCTTCTCCAGAATTGGGAGATCCTCAATGATGCAGAAAGTATTGCATATGTGTTGACATTAGCGCCATACTCTGCATCAATTTACTGCAAATACAGGGCATTATTGTGGAGCACCCTCAGGGGGTTGACACATGACACCTTGCACTTACAGGAAGTTGAATGATGGTTTCCAAAATGGATGAGTCTGCAGTGGATAGCACCAGAGCAGAGGTGAGTATTGCAACAAAATCTGCATTTATTTATTTATTTTTTAGCTGTAGGGGTTATTTAGAAAAAAAATACTTGTCTAAAGTGGATTTTGGCTTTAATCAGAGGATAGGCTAGTAGGGGGAAAGGGAACTTTGAAAAGTTAGAAAGCTCACAAATAATCTCACCAAAATGGTGCATACAATGACAAATATGTAAGTTGATATTTTTTTTTAATTGTTAAATATTTCATTTTAGTAAAACCAAATACTACTGTACTTCACACAACGTAGAATGATGTGAGAGTTCCCGCTGGAAATATCGACCGGGAGTGTTAACAACTGCCAATTTAAATCTGGACTGAAATAAAATTCTTTTGGCCTCCCAAACATCTGTAATAATAGCACTCCGATGGAAAGAAAGTTTCTGTTTCTTGGACAGAAAAAGCTTAGATTATTCAAAGACAGCTAAGATACAAGCAGAAATATGTTTAATAAATATTTCAGTTGCTTCCTCGATTCTCACTACAGTCACATGCTTTGCATTATTTACCTAAACTTGTGGTTGATACTTTTAAAAGAAGAATAAATATATAAAAGTTTGTTTTAATAAATCTGCATTAAATTAAATAAGCAAATTTGAAAAGACACAAATTAATGCACATATGTAGTCATTTAGAAGTAATTCAATATTTATTATTTTTTTTATAGCAACTAGTACTACCTAAATTGCAGAATACAGAATACTTTATTAATCCCAAAGGGAAATTGGGAAATTGTTTACTTAGCTTAACAAAGACAACACAAGATCACAACAATGAACAGAACAAGATACAAAACACAACAAAATTACCAATAGCAGCCACTAGCACCAAATAAAACAAATTAAAACTACACTACAAATAAAACCATCCATAAAAATAAAATGCAACATAGAAATTTACCTTTGTATCAGATTTGTGTAACCTCTGCACTAAGCGTTAAAGCTACTTTTTTCTAACATAGCCCACCACAATGCAGTAGCATAACAGTGTGAACCCAGCCTAGGGGCCCATTCAGGCTATTTTGTTGCAGTAACAGTAAACCACACACAGGTGTTGATTTACTAAAACTGGAGAGTGCAAAATCTGGTGCAGCTCTGCATAGAAACCAATCAGCTTCCAGTTTTTTTTTTGTCAAAGCTTAATTGAACAAGCTGAAGTTAAAAGATGATTGGCTACCATGTGCAGCTGCACAAGATTTTGCACTCACAAGTTTTAGTAAATCAGCCCCACAGTGTGGTACATTGAATGCCATAATAAGACACCTAGACAAGGCAACACACCCCAGCACAGAACAGAATTACAAATCTTTTGGAAGGTATACCAATTCACATGTATACCAATTCACATATACTGAATATGTTCTAACTGTGGAACTTTTTATGTACAGTGCATTCAAACTATGTAATACGTATGACTAAACCTTTCATATATTTAATATGATGTATACAAATCAGAGAGTACTCCCCTTGACAATGCCTTCATCTGTTTTTCTTTTCAGATGGATGGTCCCATCTCTTACCTTATGACTTGCTAGAAAGTTAGAATGTACAGTCTACAGCCGGCCATAGATGGATCAAAATTGAGATGGCTGAACAGGGATCATCTGATCCATTTCGATCCATCTATGGCTATTTCCGCTCAACAGATGTTGATCTATTATATAATGTACTGTATGTCAAATGGAATTGATGGAAAACATTGTCAATTAGCAGCTGCAGCAGCTGCTCAGTGTATTCTGACTGCAGAGAAATCCCAGAATACAATGGCACAACGGGGAGGGTTCCTCTATCTGCCTCTCTTGTGTGGCTGGAGGAATCTGTTTTCTTTTGTTCGGCCCGCTGGCTGAACAAGAGAAAAAAAATTAATACATTTTGGGGACGCTTTAGAGATCAGTAGGGAGAACAGAAAATGACATCATCTCAGCTTAGGCAAAGTCAATTAAAAAGAGCTCAAGGACTGCTAAGAATAAAAGGTACAGCTTTTTTTAAAAAAAAGTTATACTGCCACTGTTTATGGTGACATGTCAGGAATATATTCAATTGAACTTGTAAAGATACTGAAAAGTCCACTTTAAATTTCCAAATTTCATTGGCAGTGTGTTTTTTAAAAGATTATTTTCCTTGCATCTCTACATCTTCCAGTAGCTGCAAACTGACAGTTGATGAGAGCACAAATATCAGATGACTGTGGTTTGACTGCAGTAGTACATGCTACATTCAGTGGGTTTATCTATTTATTTTTAACTTTTTACAGATTAGTAATTATGTGGTTAGTTTGGTTTGCAATGCTCCAAACTCATTACACAAATGAGATGGAAAAGGTTTTGTCTATGATGTTTTGGAAATTTTATTTCCCTTGTCTGTTTCTGTTTTTGCATTTAAAATATAATTTTTGCATGATTTTTTTATTTTTATTTGTATTACATCTTTAATTTTCTGTTTTCTGTGATACCCATAATGTCTCCCTAGGGAATTCTATTTCCTTTCTTGCTCCATCTTAAACAGCCGTTTGAGGTTTTGGTAGGCTGTGGAACTATACGGTGAACAGCAAACCAAATACGAGTAAAGAGATATGCCTGTTCTTTAAGTTTGTTTTTTCTTTCTACCATGGAAATGCTTCAATAGAAATATTATGAAGCTTTTACTTGCGGTCTTTCTGTCTGAAACTGATGCAAAATCCATTTGCGGCTTTGCTCAAAAGTGGACCAAAACAGGCTTATTTTAGCCGGTGATGATCGTAATCCAGCGGAACAGAGACTAGACAAGGAGAGGAAGTATTCCTATATGACTGCTGAAATGAACCTATTATACATTATTTAACTTTATTAACCATTCAGACACCAGCTTAACAGTTTACATAGGAACTGAAATCCTGTTTCAAAATATTTGGATAACATTTGCTACGGCCATTAATAGCCGGATAAGCCAACTTTGGATGTAGTGTTCTCCAAGGCCCCTGTGGTTCAGAAAAGTTAATCATTTATATAAAACGCTCTTCTATGCTGTTGCAGGCCTTTCGGAGCGTGTATCACTTACAAGTGTCTGATGTAATGTCCAGAAAACACTTTGAAGAACAAAAAGGAACATGTCAGAAATCATATAACTTAGCGGCCGTGCAACTGTACGGGAGAATATCAATTTTTCATGTTTCATAAATGAAAAATACATTAGAGGAGGCTCTCAAGTGACCTAAGGATTCAATCATATTTTATGGTCAAAGTAACCAGAGCTAAAAAATCTGCAGCTTAAGACACTCTATGATAAATCTTACAAATAATAACCCCATAAGCCTCAATATCAGCTTTTTGCAACAAACAAATGTAGCATGTTCCTAAGTACTGATATTGACAGTAAAATTTAAATTTTTCTTCATCTCCCACAGCAGATGTACCTCCAAGTTCATAGACTGCAATACTTAACTGCAGCTACTCATCTGTGACCTTCAGCCCTAGGCACAGTGCAATAAAATTTTCATGCAACCATATGGAAGAATATTTTAATAGAGATTTACTGTCAGGAACCGTCCCAAAAGAGCAAATAAGGAAGCTGTAACATATTGCATACTGTAAATCAAGGGGACTTCAATAGAAAAATGAAACCTCCCTGAGGCTGGAATCTTTAAAATTACAGACAACATTTTGTACAAATATGTGTACAAAGGGCTATAGATGTACTAAACTAAGCAGCTTTAAAATAGTTAAGATGTGATGGTAATTATTATAGTTTTTATTGCACGGTAATTAGCAGCGGTAATATTAATAATACACCAGATTAATTAATGCTCTAGAGAAATCCCACTGACTTCAGTAACATTTAACTAACCTGCTTTGTTTCGGCAAGGATTTAAATGTCATACAGTGGGGCTTGTCCATTCAAGAGTCAATGGCTGTAATCGACGTGGATTTCATACCAAATAGAGCAATACATTTATAAAAAAACATTTTTAAATGATGCGACAAATTATTTTCTAATACTGATTCTCATCAAGGTCAGACTATAGACAAGTTATGTAATTAGGTCACCTTTGCTTGATCATAAAACTTTAAACAAAAAGAAAAAAAAATAAAGTTACATAATGGTGTCAGTTATGTTAATTTTACAACACACTCATCCTTTTATAGCTTCCGGAGTTGATCATGAATAACACCAGCTCAGTATAATACGGAGGAGTAAAAACAACTAAATCAGAATATGCAAAAAGTGACAGCAAATTATACAATGAAAAAAACCCAAAGGCTATGATAAACAAAATGGAAAACTGAAGAACACATATTGTGTATCACAAGTTGGGTCTCTTGTTTCACTGTTTATTGGTAAAATATGTAGAGGAAAGAAATAAAGGTGAAGTATATGAAGAAAAGACACATCCAAATCTATGGTGTTTTTGCAGATGTACAAACAGGTTGTCCAGTTTAGCGCCGTACTGGTGAATGTTGAGCTTCCGATTTATTGGAATGTCTGTTTATCTGAACCACCGAGAATGGTAAATGTGATCTGGCCAGCTGCTCAATGAGAATTGGTTTGCTCTGTAATTAAGAAATTACAAAAGGAAGGTAGAAAATACACTGTTTGCATTTAAAAAATCCATATATTAAGGCGTATCCATGGTCAAAGTGTAAAATCATATTTATTTTCACATTATATTTCATTTATTTCTAGCCACCTACCTAATAATCTGAATCATCTTGCAGTTTGCAAACTTAGGCTGGCAATACACGGTGCAAATTTCTTTCTTCACAATGCTGATAGGGGAATCAGCAATTGTCTTCTGCCGGCAAGGGGCTTTCGAGAGAAGACAGTGATAATCACTAGCGGCTATGCAACCGTTATTGATAATCGCAAGAGAATCCGGCAGGTTGTATCCAAGTTGATTAATCAATCAACTTGATACATTTAGTCTTCCCATTAACGGTTCAGATCTCGGCTAGTTCTTGCAGAACTGGCGGAGATTAGAACCGTGTATGGCCGTCCTTACTTTGTGAATATCACCACACGTTTACTTCCTTGAATTCTGTGACGCATATTCACTATGCCCTGTGACATATAGCAGACAGGCAGCAATTACAACATGCTTGATTTTTCAAGTAATCTTGTATTGTCAAAAATAACTCTTGTTTGTATTGCTATTACAATGCTGATGGTGTAAAATGAAAGCGCATGATGTGACCTTAGAACTCCTAGTGGCTTGAGCAATAAATATATCTGTGTGGGGATCACCACTCAACCCAAACAGCCCATGTAACCCAAAAGTGAAAGAGAGCCTCAGCCTGTAGGTCTCCATTAAGCCACGCCCTCAGATGTGTTTAGCTAGGGCTTAGTTATAGGATGGCATGCCAGCACCTAGTGAACCCTGAGGATCTAAGGCATGAGTACATTCCTGCTTGAAGCACAGCCACAGCTATGTATGAGGTCCTAGTGCCATGAGTTCTGCTTTAAACACAGGGGGTCAGAGTGCTTACAGTGATTCGCTATGTGACATGTGCTACATGGTACAGAGCAATGGATTATTATAGCTTGTTTTTGCAAATGTATTTTTATTAAAGTTTACAACATTTAACAAAGACACAAGTTTACAATATAATTTTAAGAAAGACAATAATGATCATAGTAGATCAACATAAAGGTACAATACAAGCTGAACAAAAGTAAACCATACAGTCTGCAGGTAAGTGACAATTTGAAGAAACCTATAATGGTCCATTTTAATGGTAATGCAAGTCCAAATTTCAGCTGTAGGATATATCTGCTGAGAAAGTATTCATACTGCTTTGATCTTAAAAAGGGGGAAAAAGGGAGTGAAAGGAGGTGCAGGGAGGAAGGAAGGTTATAAGGGAAATATCTAGGTAAAAAACAGAACAAGCCCAAACAATATTACAGAGTATGTCAAAGTATAAGTCATCAGAATATTTAACAGATCAAGTTCCACCTTTAGTTCATATCATTAAAAATGGAGAAAATTGGAAAGGTCAATTGAGGGTAGGTCCCATATTGCCTATACCTAAAGAAATCTATCCAATCTATCCCAAATCCCAGCCATTAGATTCTTCAACCCTGTAACTTCCATCACTGCTTCCAGTAGAGTGTCTGAGATGGAACACCTGCTGTCCTCCAATGGAGGCAAAAAAGCCTCCTGGCTGCTGTCAGTTTCTTATAAGTTTTGGACATAGCAGGAAATGGTATCCCTAGAAGGAAATGGATAGGGTCTAGAGCAGGGGTCAGCATCCCGCAGGCCGCGGGCCACACTCGGCCCCCGCCACTAAATATCCGGCTCGTCATTGTCTGTGATTATTTTAGGGCCACCCGGCCCACGGACATTTTCACTGGACAGCGGCAAGCGGCCGATATCACAGAGCTGGATGGGGGGAGGAACCGCTGGAGTTAAGTTTTTACATTAAACAATAGGTGATTGGTTGCCGGGCGATCCTCGCAACCAATCACCAGCCTGTTAATGTAAAAAGTTAACTTCAGCAGTTCCCTTCCCCATCCAGACCTGTGATGCTGATCTCTGCTCTGCTGTACACCTGTGTAAGTATCACAGTCTGGAGTCAGGCTCAGAGGCCAGTAGCTATAGCAGCGGAGCAGATATTCACACAGGTCACCCTGGCTGATGACACGGGTTCACCTGAGGTGCAGGGTCTAAGCACTAACCGGTATTCACCAGAGCTCCCGATGGTGGAGATGGGCTTTGCTGCGTGTTAGTACTAGGTCACAGTCCCCAGGATAGCCCCACAAGGAGGTGAGCAAGCCAGGGTCCAGTAGCAGATATAGCAGCTAGGGATCAAGCAGAAGTGTAGAGGAGAAACAAGCCAAAACTCGGTAACAAATAGTTGCAGGTTGGGATTCAGCAGAAGTGTAGTCTAGGAACAAGCCAAATGTCCGAAACGAATGGTAGTGAAGATACGGTCGGCAGCAGGAGAGACAGGAGCAAGATATTGGCTGGTGAAGGCACAATATTCTGGTGACCAGGAAGTGCAGAGACATGGCTTAAATCAGGAAGTTCACGGGAGGAGCAAAGAGTTCAAGGTTCAAGGCAAACAAAATTCAAGACAAGATTATTCAAGGAATTGTCTAAGGAACTATCCAGCATTCCAGGTGGCTCAGCAAGCAGTCACCACCAGACACAGCAGAGGTCCCAGATTCATGCTCAGGTCCTAACAGTAAGGTAGGAGCGTTCTACCTACACTGTGTGTGTTTGTGTGGGGTGGGGTGCAGGGGGGCAGAGGACAGAGGAAACTGCCTTGGGGGCATAGGAAACTTGCTATGAGGGGAGGGGACATTATGGGGGTGATGTCAATGGGGACAGAGGACACTGCATTAGGAGGGACCCCCTTAGGTACCCCAACTCACCTGGGGACAGGGACCCTATATCCCCTGGGGACAGGGACCCCATTTTTCCTAAGGACAGGAACCCCATCTCCAGACCATGCTGGCTAGCAGGGTGCCAGGATGGGGTAAAATCCGAATCCCCAGGTACATACTCCCACAGGGTGAACTGGCTTTATATTAGTGAAGCACCTTAAAGTGAGCTAATCCTGTACTGTTATTACTAATATGTTAGGATTATTATTATCTTCATTTATCAGCAGGTGAATGTGGCCCTCCATGCATTCACATGTATTGAATCCAGCCCTTAAATGGAAGAAGGTTGCTGACTCCTGGTCTAGTCACTTCCAAGACATGTTGTAGTGAGTTAGCCACTCTCTAGTATGGCCATATTAATATATTAATAAACAGTGCTAAAATATTGCAAGGAAAGTACTAACTGGTCATCCACATTTTCAACAAATCCTAGACATTTAAAGGGCAACTCCCCTTTCATGGTAAAAAAAATAAATAAAAATAGCAAATAAATACAATTGTTAAACAAGTAGTATTGCAATTGAATGGTATTAAAAACGGCCTTTCCTTCGCAATGCAATTTGGCAACTCGTAGGCGTTCTGTACACAGATGGTGTACAGAATTCCCCCCAGAAATGTCATTTTCTGCTTGTGTGATTGGCTTACTGATTTTCCCAGAAGTCTTCACCAAGATGCAACTCCGATTTTTGGCATCCTCTGTAACGGAAATGTAATTTTTGATGTGATACTCCCAAAGGGATGCATATTCTGCAACCTTCCTCATTAGAACCCTGCAAGTGCAGCAGCTGACTGATAATTATAAAATCACTCCATTTCACATTCCTTTTGCACATTGACACAAACAGCTATTTTTTTCAGAATAACAAAAGGTAGGAATCGGAAAAAAAGTTTGTTAAAATCCTTGTAATGTTAATAAATCACCCAAAGGGGAATGTTTCATCAAAAAAAGTGGAGTTACTCTTTAATGATAATACGAATGGAATACTTTAGGAGTTTTATACCAAATCATAAGAATTGTGTATATATTCCCTTTATGAATAATACAAAGAAAAAACTTTTAAGCAATCTACCAAATTCTATCCCATAAAGGTAGAAGGTTCAAACATTGGAAAGCTTGTTCCCATTTCCTTGTATACACAAGTTAATCCGCTGTCAATAGAGAAGCAGGTTGGATCAATTTGGACAAGTCAGTAATCATTTGGGGTTGGGGAGGACCTTGAGCACATACTGCTTTGAAAAGTGTAGAATGCTCCAACATAAAGTAGAATTCCAGGATATCACTAACTAATCTTAAAACTGCTCCCTCCGCTCTCCTAATATCTATACTAGCTAACCTGTAGAAAAAAGATGCATATACTTACCTATTTTCAGGCCGCCCTGCTCTGGTCACTTGAATCGGTTTCCCTCTGTCAGCTATCAGCCACTTCGGGAGGAGAAGGGAGCGCTGACAATGAATGACCCCTATTAATCCTTTTGGTGACATCACTGCTTAGGCATTCTAGCCTTTGTTGAGTGCTCTCTTCTTTTCCCTGTAGCCAGTACTGGCTGACACAAGGGATCATGTGACTAGACTGGAGTGAACTAAGAATGGGTAAGTATAAGAATCTTTTTTCCACGGGTTTCTTTTTATGGGTGTTAGGACGAAGGAGGGAGCAATTTAGTAAGATTAGTAAGTGACATCCTGGAATTCTAATTTAAAGAAGGGACAGCCAGTGGAAAAGAAATGTTTGATTTGCAAATAAAAATACAAGAGAACTTTTGGAAAGTAATTCCTAGTACATAAGTACTCAAATGTCCAACATGTCTGAGTAGGAACAGCCCTGCTTGAACCCAAGATAACATATTAGGGATAGAGAGGCTATCTGGTACAGCAGGGTTATACAAAATATTAGTTAGAGAAGGAAAGGGGAGAGAAAGGGAGAATCTCTCTTTATATTGATGCCATATAGCAATGTTCTTAGCCACCTAAGCAATTGCTTATTAAGGCACTTTAGCTCTGGAAATAGCCTCTGCTAAGCGCATTCATTCCAGTGTGACTTTTCACACTCGGGTGGTGCGCTTGCGGGGCATTCCGAAATGTCCTGCAAGCAGCATCTTTGGGGCAGGTTGGGAGAGTTGTATTTAGCGCTCTCAAAATGCCCTGCCCATTGGAATCAATAGGCAGTGCTTGAAAAGCGCCTGAAAAGCTCTTCGGAAGCGCCGCAAAACAGGAGTTTTTACCCCTTTTTTTGGTGTCAAAAGAGCCCCGCTAGCGGGCAAAAAGCAGCACAAAAGCACTGCTAAAATGCTCAGCGCTAACAGCTGGTGCTTTCAGTGTGAAAGCAGTCTAAGTAGCAAGGATGAATTGGGTAAGTCCAGCTGTGCTCATCCTCTGTCCAGTTATTATAGGCATATTGTGTGAAGCAATGTGGCAAAGATGTATAGCCTAATAGTGCTTGTTTTTTGTAAAGGAACATTAATGTTTTACTTCTACTTTTAAATATTCAGCTTGTGTAAAACTTGATTTATAAAATTGATTTTCTTTTTACCATTGCAATGCCTCCAAGCTATTTGCAGATTCCTCATAGCTACCCATTTATTTAATATGTGGTTTTAGAAGACTTGCTAGGAGACTCTTGAGCCTATACAATATTCAAACTGAGAGATACATTAACGGGGCATCAGTGCCTTGTCACTGTGACACTTCATATCTATTGTTTCCAGGTAAATCTTTCAAAGCTTGGGGCCTTAGCAAAGATACATTTTCGACTCTTATTAAATGATAGACTCTAAATATTCAGATTTTTCAGAGGTATTTTACATTTTACACAGTTCGTCTTAGGAGTCAATGGATAAAAAAAAAAAAAAACCTTTGAAGTTTAGATTAGATTCTAAATTCATTATATGACATTAGGGCCTCTGCTACTGAAAGTACAAAAGATACTTATTTGATTCAGTAATAAAAGCTCCAAAGGGTACTAATTTAGAATGACTATTGACTGTTCATTACTATGATGTTGCTCAAATAGCTGAAAGTATGTGTGGTGTTTAATGCGATCTTAAACATTACTGTCTACAGTAAATCAGGAACAGGGCAGGAGTACTATAGCTTCTGTTTAATGATGTATGACAAAACTGGCTGGTAAAGTGCACCATTAAGAAAAGCTAAAACAGGGCTGAACAAAGATCCAATGAAATATTGATATTGTTGCAGCCAATGCCATTCATTTCTGCGTGAAAAGTAACTAAAGTCAGGCTCTTGTCAGAAATAAAACTTTAAATAAACTACCTGAAGCTGGGCAACTGGAAAGGAAGAGGCTGTGCAAATGTAAAAATGCAATTAACAATTCACCATCACTCGCAGTCTGGCTTTAACTCCTGGATTATATGTGGAGAGCCTTCTGCAAAGCAGCACAATATGTATCGGTCATCTTAGAGTCTTATTAACCAATGAATCATTGTCATAGTCTATTGGAATGCAAATTTTTAAACAATATGGAAGGACTTTGTTGAAATTGTTGAGGAACAACTATGCTGACCAAAACAAATCTTTCTGACTTCAGCTAGCCCCAATGTCTTACGTACCTCTCCTACTTCTGAGTAAATGTGTTTCATGTGCTAGTACCATGATTTCTTAGGTGAGTAGACAAATTGGAATTTTGGATGTTCAAATACAGAGCTAAAATAACTCTGTTGCTTATGAAAATTTACAAGAAATAAAATAATAAATACATACATACATAAATAAACAAAGCAATGCCTGTAAACGTACACAGGTATAACCTACCACTGCTGTTAACACCGGTCTCCGGCTCTACCATTGCCAATACCATGTGCCTTTGATAAAAAAAAATATTTTTGGGGATAATCCTTCACGCTACCAAGTGAACAAATACCTGAATCAATTATGTAAAAAAACTAAGTGAAAACTGCTACTAAACCTAAAGTGTACACAGTGCACAAACAATGGATATAGATAAATAGTGGTCAGCGCAACCTCCTATACTACAAATTATTGTGATAAATAAACTGTAATAAATGAAGTGCTAAATAACTTTTCAACAGGTGTGTCAAAATTATATAAAAGTCCTGTGACACCAATTATTTTATACCATAATAAAATAATATAATAAATTCTTGTGTTCAGTGATTCTTCTGTGTAAAATCTTCATCATTTTTGTAAACTTAGGGCTCCCAGAGCTTTTACCTCAATGAGGAGTATAAACCGCCTTAACGATCTCTTAAGGATGGATTGAATCTCCACCTTTAAAAACCGCCCAATGGGCGGACCACTGACCATCAATAAATGGGGGCCCCTTTTCCTCTGACACCAATGCAGTAGGCTCTTCTCCCACCAAACACCAAAGATTTAACCACTTGAGCCCCAGACCATTATGCTGCCTAAGGACCAGAGGTCTTTTTCCAATTTGGCACTGCGTCGCTTTAACTGCTAATTGGGCGGTCATGCAATGCTGTACCCAAACGAAATTTGCGTCCTTTTCTTCCCACAAATAGAGCTTTCTTTTGATGGTATTTGATCACCACTGCGGTTTTTATTTTTTGCGCTATAAACGGAAAAAGACCGAAAATTTTGAAAAAAAATGATATTTTCTACTTTTTGTTATAAAAAAAATCCAATAAACTAAATTTTAGTCATACATTTAGGCCAAAATGTATTCGGCCACATGTCTTTGGTAAAAAAAATGTCAATAAGCGTATATTTATTGGTTTGCGCAAAAGTTATAGCGTCTACAAACTAGGGTACATTTTCTGTAATTTACACAGCTTTTAGTTTATGACTGCCTATGTCATTTCTTGAGGTGCTAAAATGGCAGGGCAGTACAAAACCCCCCCAAATGACCCCATTTTGGAAAGTAGACACCCCAAGGAAATTGCTGAGAGGAATGTTGAACCCATTGAATATTTTTTTTTTGTCCCAAGTGATTGAAAAATGACAAAAAAAAAAAAAAAAAAATATTTACAAAAAGTTGTCACTAAATGATATATTGCTCACACAGGCCATGGGTCTATGTGGAATTGCACCCCAGAATACATTCAGCTGCTTCTCCTGAGTATGGGGATACCACATGTGTGGGACTTTTTGGGAGCCTAGCCGCGTACGGGGCCCCGAAAACCAATCACCGCCTTCAGGATTTCTAAGGGTGTAAATTTTTGATTTCACTCTTCACTGCCTATCACAGTTTCGGAGGCCATGGAATGCCCAGGTGGCACAAAACCCCCCAAAATGACCCCATTTTGGAAAGTAGACACCCCAAGCTATTTGCTGAGAGGCATATTGAGTCCATGGAATATTTTATATTTTGACACAAGTTGCGGGAAAGTGACACTTTTTTTTTTTTTTTTTTTTTTTTTTCATAAAGTTGTCACTAAATGATATATTGCTCACACAGGCCATGGCCATATGTGGAATTGCACCCCAAAATACATTTAGCTGCTTCTCCTGAGTATGGGGATACCACATGTGTGGGACTTTTTGGAGCCTAGCCGCGTACGGGACCCCGAAAACCAATCACTGCCTTCAGGATTTCTAAGGGTGAAAATTTTTGATTTCACTCTTTACTGCCTATCACAGTTTCGGAGGCCATGGAATGCCCAGGTGGCACAAAACCCCCCCAAATGACCCCATTTTGGAAAGTAGACACCCCAAGTTATTTGCTGAGAGGCATGATGAGTATTTTGCAGCTCTCATTTGTTTTTGAAAATGAAGAAAGACAAGAAAAAACATTTTTTTTTTTTCTTTTTTCAATTTTCAAAACTTTGTGACAAAAAGTGAGGTCTGCAAAATACTCACTATACCTCTCAGCAAATAGCTTGGGGTGTCTACTTTCCAAAATGGGGTCATTTGGGGGGGTTTTGTGCCACCTGGGCATTCCATGGCCTCCGAAACTGTGATAGGCAGTGAAGAGTGAAATCAAAAATTCACGCCCTTAGAAAGCCTGAAGGCGGTGCTTGGTTTTCGGGGTCCCGTACGCGGCTAGGCTCCCAAAAAGTCTCACACATGTGGTATCCCCGTACTCAGGAGAAGCAGCAGAATGTATTTTGGGGTGTAATTTCACATATTTCCATGGCATGTTTGAGCAATATATCATTTAGTGACAACTTTGTGCAAAAAAAAAAAAAAATTGTCTCTTTCCCGCAACTTGTGTCGCAATATAAAATATTCCATGGACTCGACATGCCTCTCAGCAAATAGCTTGGGGTGTCTACTTTCCAAAATGGGGTCATTTGGGGGGGTTTTGAACTGTCCTGGCATTTTATGCACAACATTTAGAAGCTTATGTCACACATCACCCACTCTTCTAACCACTTGAAGACAAAGCCCTTTCTGACACTTATTGTTTACATGAAAAAGTTATTTTTTTTTGCAAAAAAATTACTTTGAACCCCCAAACATTATATATTTTTTTAAAGCAAATGCCCTACAGATTAAAATGGTGGGTGTTTCATTTTTTTTTTCACACAGTAATTGCGCAGCGATTTTTCAAACGCATTTTTTGGGGAAAAAACACACTTTTTTAAATTTTAATGCACTAAAACACACTATATTGCCCAAATGTTTGATGAAATAAAAAAGATGATCTTAGGCCGAGTACATGGATACCAAACATGACATGCTTTAAGGCACTTCACTGACCACCAATGGCACTGAACATTAATATAATGAAAGCATATACACCAATCACAAAAGTAATAAGGAAATGTACACTGAATACCAGTGAAAGAGGGGAGTTACACTGACTATTGGTAAAACAGTGGTTTTTACACTGACCAACAGTAAAACAGGTAATTTACACTGACCACCTGGGAAACAGGGGTATTTACACTAACCACCAATGTAACAGGGGGATTTACACTGACCACCAATGTTAGGGGACATTTACACCATCCACCAGTAGGCCCGATGTACAGCTACGACAGCTTGCTCAGCGGAGCCATCCTGCTGCAGTTTAACTGCGGTGGCTGGTCGGGAACCATTTCCCCACAACTGATGTTGTCAGAGCACCCCGATGATATCAGTTGTGACGAAACGCTTGGACTGTGATGAAAGAATGCTTGGATTAAAGGTCTGCTATGGGTCTTGTCAGTTGTGATGAAATAATGTTTGGATTAAGGGTCTGGTATGTATTTTTAGTTGGACCTCACACTCATTCTCGCTGTTGCATGAGCTACAGAAAAAAAATATGTTTACAAAGAAAAAATTGATTTGTTTAAATTAACAGCAAATTACATTCCTGCTTTTTTTTTAAAAACCCTAGGAGGGGCTGTGTCCGTTTTTTGTTTTTTTTAAAGAAGCTGACAATGACAGCTGTCAACATTATTTGCTGGCAATTTTAAAGCTTTTTCCTTTGGAAATTTCAATGCTAAAAAAATCATTGCTCTGGTACAAGTTCCACCTCCCTGTGCTATTTTTTTGGCACCCCCTTGCATATTAGCCCAGAAAACAGACATTTTTAATTTGACATATTTGACTCCCATTGATTTCAGTGGGGTTCGGTTCGGCATTTGAACTTCTTTGAAGTTCGGTGAACCCTGCTGAACTGAACACAGAGCAGTTTGGCCCATCACTATTATTGCTATAACTTGCCTTGTTCTTTTCTGAGATTCTTTGTGGGGTAGTCGAGGAGTAGCGCTTTACTTCCTCATGTAAGAGCAATTCCATAACTGTTGGGGAAATATTCATGAAGCAGCAGAAGAGGTTCATAGACCACAGATCAACAGAATTATGCTGAAACTAAAGAGTTAAAAAAAACTGCAAATAGGCACTTTATTTATTAGGGAAGCTATTTGTTGTATGATTTGTTTCTTTTTCAATAAAATAAACATATCTGCCTATTTGCAGCCTGCTTTAGAATGTACATTAGGCTACACAGCTCAGCTTATATTCTTGGCATTGGTGCCTCAATGCAGATATGAACGAACTAGCCAATCAAGATGGCTGTAGACCTGGTAAGGGACCTCACAGATATTGCATTGCTGGAGCTGAAGTTTAGTTACACTTTAATCACTTGCTGTCCGCCATATAGCAAAATGACGTTGGCAAAGTGGTTGTGTTATCCTGACGTCATATGACGTGGTCAGGATAACAAGCCGATGCGTGCCCCCCAGGGGCGCGCATCGCGGCGATCGTTGTTGCGGCGTGTCAGTCTGTCACACCACAACTCCGATCTAGGTAAAGAGTCTCTGACAGAGACTCTTTACCACGTGGCCAGCTGTGTCCAATCACAGCTGATTAGGGATGAGCTTTCTGTTCGGGTCGAGCATGAGTTCGACTCGAACATTGACTGATCGCTCGTTCGTCGAAAACAGAACATTATGGGCCGTTTGCGCCAAATTCGAATGGCGCGTTACGGCCCATAATGCACTGCGGGAGTGCAGTGCATTGCTGTATGATGATTGGCCAAAGCATGCACCATGACCTGCATGCTTTGGCCAATCCCAGCGCCCTCAGCTAAGAGAGCCATAATTGGCTAAAGGCAGGGTGCCTTTTGCCAATCATGGCTCAGGGGGACTAAGTCCACGCCCCACACTATATAAGGCTGCCTGCACGTCGGCCCTGTGTAGGTGTAGTGTGTTGTTGGCGTGGACAGGGAGAGAGAGTGTCAATTAGAGCAGACAGGCAGATTACTCAGTTAGCTGCAGTGTATTTAATATATATATATATATATATATATATATATATATATATATATATATATATATATACAGACAGTCTCGTATATATATATATATATATATATATATGTATATATATATATATATATATAAAATATATCCACTTGATCCAGTTTAGCTATATCTGACTGCAGGCCGTTCCTGGTGTACTTTTTCTAATATACTTCAGGCAGGCAGGTTATTCAGTTAGCTGCAGTGTATTTAATATATATATATATATATATATATATATATATATATATATATATATACAGACAGTCTCGTATATATACTGTATATATCGACTGTATCCAGTTTAGCTATATCTGACTGCAGGCTGTTCCTGGTGTACTTTTTCTAATATACTATATATATATAGTATATAATATAATAATATAATATAATATATATATATATATATATATATATATATATATATATATATATATATATATATATATTCAGGCGGTGTACACAGTACACAGTACTGTGCACCCATAGTGCAGTTGCTACTACTTTTCTGGTGGTGTACACAGTACACCCATAGTTGTTATTACACTTCTGTTGGTGTACACAGACCGTGCACCCATAGTGCAGTTGCTACTACTTTTCTGGTGGTGTACACAATACAGTGCACCCATAGTTGTTATTACACTTCTGTTGGTGTACACAGTACCGTGCACCCCTAGTGCAGTTACTACTACTTTTCTGGTGGTGTACACAATACAGTACACCCATAGTTGTTATTACACTTCTGGTGGTGTACACAGTACCGTGCACCCCTAGTGCAGTTGATACTACTTTTCTGGTGGTGTACACAGTACACAATACATACAGTGCACCCATCATTGTTATTACACTTCTGTTGGTGTACATAATACCGTGCATCCCTAGTGCAGTTGCTACTACTTTTCTGTTGGTGTACACAGTACACAACACATACAGTGCATCCATAGTTGTTATTAAACTTCTGTTGGTGTACACAGTACCGTGCACCCCTAGTGCAGTTGCTACTACTTTCCTGCTGACTCATGGTCCAGCAGGCATGGACAGGGACGTTACCTTTCTTTCACGGCGCACTGGGTAACTCTGCTGGCAGCTGGGAAGGATGCAGGACAGGGTTCAGTATTGTTGGAGTTTGTTCCACAGCTGTCTCCTCCACCCCTCCTCTTCTTCTTCCTCTATGGCCTCTTCCTCTGCAGATTTGTCTTCTTAACCAGTGGTGCTCCGTAGGCGTTCAAGGAGCTATGCAAGCACTCAGGTAAAAAGATACCATGCGGTGCTTGAGTTGGTCTGCTTAAGGGACAGGAGCCACACTGGGGCAGAGATTCTGTCAGCTCTGCAGGGGCAGGCTCAGAGGTGGTTGACGCCACGCCAGCTTCAGCCAGGAATGGTTGTATGCGACAATGACACCAATCCCCTCTCTGCCCTCTGACAGGGACACTTGACCCATGTTACCCGTTTAGCTCATGTCCTGAATTTAGTGGTGCAGCGGTTCTTGAGCAGGTACCCTGGCTTACACGATCTCCTGAGGCAGGCCAGGAAAGTCTGTGGTCATTTCCGCCGGTCATATAATGCCAGTGCTCGGCTGGCTGACATTCAAAGAGAATATAACCTGCCCAAGAACCGCCTCCTTTGTGACATGCCCACCAGGTGGAACTCAACGTTGGCAATGCTGCAGTGGCTGCACATGCAGCAGAGGGCCCTCAATGAGTACCTGTGTGATTATGGCACCAGGACAGGGTCAGGGGAGCTTGGCTTTTTTTTGCCACGCCAGTGGCTACTGATCAAGGATACATGCTCTGTCCTGTCACCATTTGAGGAGGCCACGAGGATGGTGAGCAGTGGCAGTGCATGCATCAGTGATACTGTCCCTCTTATCTCCCTGTTGGAGCACACACTTCATGGAATAATGGACAGGGCACTTGAGGAAGAACAGCGGGAGGAAGAGGAGGACTTCCTTACCTCTCACGGCCCCCTTTATCCAGATACTAGTATTCTTGCAGGCCTGCCGATCACACAGGAAGAAGAAGAGGAGGAGGAGGATTGTGTCAGCATGGAGGTGGAGGATAACACTCAGCATCAGCAGCAGTCTTCAAGGGATCGTTTGCAGTCCCCAGAAACCCAAAGAGTTGTATGTGGCTGGGAGGAGGTGGTTGAGGATCATGTGATCCTTGGTGACCCAGAGGACTCAGGATTGAATGCCACTGCAAACTTACGCTGCATGGATTCCCTGATCCAGCAAAGCCTGCGAAAGGACCCTAGGATTCGTGGTATCAAGGAGAGGGATCATTACTGGCTGGAAACCCTTCTTGATCCACGTTACAAGGGTAAGGTTGCAGAAATTATGCAGCCTTCACAGAGGGAGCAGAGGATAAAACATCTTCGGGAGTCCTTGCAGAAAGGTTTGTGCAATGCATTTCCACAGCCTGGGAGGTTACAATTTCCTGGTGCTGGACAACGTGTTGCTGAGGCTTCATTCAGTCACAGAAAGAGCGGTGGAGAAGGTGGCTGGCTGACCGATGCCTTCAAACAATTCTTCAGTCCTCAGCGCCCAGGTCTGATCGGTTCCAGCAACCATCGCCAGCATCTGAATTACATGGTACAGGAATATCCAGGGGCAAGATCAGACTTGGAGACCTTTCCATCAGAACATCCACTGGGTTACTGGGTCTTAAGGATGGACCACTGGCCAGAGCTTGCTCAATATGCAATTGAGCTACTGGCCTGTCCTGCATCCAGCATTCCTTCTGAATGCACATTCAGTGCTGCTGGAGGCTTTGTAACCGATCACAGAGTGCACCTGTCCACAGACTCTGTTGATCAGCTCACATTCATAAAAATGAATCAGTCTTGGACAACCAGCTACCAAGTACCTGATGCTGATGTAGCCGATTGATTTTTCTATGGATGTGGGATCCCTTGAAGACTGCATATTCTGAGTGACTATCCTATTATGCTGAGTGACTATTCTATTCCTCCTCAATCTTCATGATGATAGCTTCTAGGAATATTTTCGGTTCAGGGCACCACCACCACTGCCTAAGGCCCAATTTTTCTGCCCCTGTTTAATCTAATATTACAGAGCAGGGCCTGTTCCTGCGCTCAACAAAAGTATCTGTGAGGCTTTACAGTGTTGTACCACCACCACCACCTCCGCCTAAGGCCCAATTTTTATGCCCCTGTTTAACAGGGGTGCGTAATTACAATTTTTGATCTAATATTTCACAACAGGGCCTGTTCCTGTGCTCAACAAAAGTATCTGTGAGGCTTTACAGTGTTGTGCCACCACCAATACTACTTATTTACAAAATTTTATAACAGAAACGAAGAAAAACTTTTTTTTTTCAAAATTTTCGGTCTTTTTTAATTTGAAAATGATAAAAACTTGGTTTGGGGGCAGTGTAGCATGACCGCGCAATTGGCATTTAAACAGCGACAGCGCTGAAAGCTGAAAATTGACTTGGACCGGAAGGGGGGGGGGAGTGCCCAGTATTTATTGAAGTGGTTAATGAAGCAGGAAGTTGCCAGATCCAGTTTCAAAGTGAGGTCTTAGTGGAGAGGTTTTTCCCTTACTGTACTCTCATAATCAGTCCCAATGTAATGAGAACCATGAGCAAAACACCATGTGCACTAAATCTAAAGATTATGCCAGGATACCCTATTGCATTTAAAGCCCAACTCCATGTTTACTTTTACTGGCCAAACTAGCCCCAAAAGAATTATTTCCTTTACTAAAACTTGCACCTTCTGTCAGCGCAGTATAAGTTGTATGTAACATTAGCTGTGCTTTGGCAGCAGTATGGGGACTTCCCCTCTGCTACCAGAATAAAACCTTTTTATTTTATCAATGACTACAAGGCTTACCCTGATTGGCTAAAGTGAATATTGTGGTGCCATTTGCCTGCCTATCCACCTCAGTCAATCAGATAAATCTTTGTATTCAGTTATATCAGTGGTCTCCAAACTGTGGCCCGGGGGCGAGATGCAGCCCTTTGTTTGCCTTTATCTGGCCCTTGGGGGTACTATTCCATCTGCTGACACCAACGATAGGGCATAATTCCTTCCATGGACTCCAATGATGGGGTACTATTTTACTAGTTTCTACTCCCATGGGGCCCTAGTCCGGCCCCCTAAAATCTGAAGGACAGTAAACTGGCCCTTTTGTTTAGAAAGTTTGGAGACTTCTGAACTATAACATAAAAGGCTCCCTGTTAATGGCTGAGCAATTTTGTTCTGACAGCAGATGGGAAGTCCCTGTGCCACTGCCAGAACACAGCACTGCATATTATATGTAGCCGATGCTATATATATATATATTGTATACCAGTTGTTCAACCTTTTAACCTTCTTGGGCCACATTGGAAAAGAAATTGTCTTGGGCCACACATAAAATACACTAACAATAAGGATGAGCAGAAAAAGTCAGGCAGATCACAAGTTAATGATCACTAATATATATAATAATACCTGTCTAAGTAATAACATTTCATTTTAGTTTTCTATATTTTTTATTATACGAGTAAAAGAGGGCAACCTAAATAGAGTGTGATATTTGACACTGTTTTTAATAAACTAACCCATCAATATCTGGTTCGCTGGTTATAGTACCAATTCTCAATGAATTCTCAAGGGGCTTATCAGATATTTTGGTTCTAATTTTACCCTTTGTGTGCTTCATCCTTGGAAATAGTTATGCACAAATATAGGTGCTGCCGAAACCTGTTGACAAAAATAAGGCGAGATTTTGAAGAGTGGGCTATTTATCTTTGGGAACATAAAACTTATAAAATCCAGTTAAGAAACACTGTCAAATTTATCTTCGACCGCATGTGTTTGCTAAGTGTAAAAGCATTTTTACAAAAAATTTCAAAGAAAAATTCAACATTTTTAAGTACGTTGTGTTTTGTGTTAGGCCGCATTCATAATCATCTTGGGCCGCAGATTGGACACCCCTGGTGCTGGCAGCTGACAGCAGGCACATGTACAGTATTAGTAAAGGAAATAGTTAATTTGGGCAAACCTGACCCAAACAATAAATATATATATTCTTCAGCCTGGGGTGGAGATCCAGCAAGCATTGACAAAAATAAAAATGTGCTTTTATTTCCTAACCACAGCATGTTTAAGGTGATTGTAGATTAGTACACTTGCAACAACATAGTTAGTTGAACACTGTCTGTAATACTTTTTTGAATATGCTAACAGGTAAATTTAGTAAAGGCTTTACTTCTTCTTTGGTCCAAGCAGTTAAAAAGCACTTCACAATCTCTTCTCCAAAGAATTAAACTCGCTTTCCTCTATATATCTCCTCTATTTCCTCTATATATATTCCTCCATACTCACTTCATGCCCAAGGGGGTTAAGGCAGTGCTGGAAAATAATGGTGGCCACACAAAATATTAACACTTTGGGCCCAATTTGGACATTTTTACTTAGGGGTATACTCACTTTTGTTGCCAGCAGTTTAGACATTAATGGCTGTGTGTTGAGTTATTTTGAAGGGACAGCAAATTTACACTGTTATACAAGCTGCTACATTGTACCAAAGTGTAATTTCTTCAGTGTTGTCACCTGAAAAGATATAATAAAATATTTACAAAAAATGTGAGGGGTGTACTCATTTTTGTGAGATACTGTAGATGTATATCCCACAGACAAATCAGCATGTTCTTGTACAAGCATATAAGTGTGCAATGATCAGGGAAGAAAACAAAGGCTTCTCACGGTGTAATAGGCTTATTAAAAAAAAAAAAAAACAAGGTTACAACAGCAGGGAACACTCAGATGACATAAGTGCATCCAGCTCAGTTGGATAATCCTATGTGTATACAGAGCTTCAAGGAAATAGTAAGAGTGTCTCAATCAGTATACGACCAGTGTTCAAGCCCCAACTGATGCATTTCACCACCTGAACTTCATCAGAGGCATCTGATGAAGTCCAGGTGATGAAACACACCAGCCCTTGGAGACATTTTGCAACACACCCGATACTGAATGAAACACCCTGTTACTATCTAACTTAAGCTCTGTATACGCATGGAATTATCTGACTGAGTTGGATGCACTTCTATGTTATGTAAGGGTTCCCTGATGGTTTAACCTTGTTTTTTTTATTTTTATAATAAACCTATTACATTACGAGAGGCCTTTGTTCTCTTTTCTGAACATAACACACTTACAGTACATGCTGGTACAAGAACATGCTGATTTGTCAGTGGGGTATTCATCTATATAGCATTCAAAATCATAAAGTGAAGCAAGTTTGATTCCTCAAAGAGAAGATAATCAAGTACTTTTTGACTTATCTTTAAACAGGTGGCCATTTTGATGTGGTCAGCTCCATTAAAGTAGGAGGTGGAATTACACCTAGAGTACTGAGTTATACAAACTGCTGAGTTTATTGATTATTTAAAATTGAACAATAGTCCATATCGCTATGTACATTTGTTTTTAAATTGATTTACACAGTTTTTTGTTTTTTTAAAGAGATTATTATGTGTGCTGTCTATTATTTTATTTTTTTGTCATTCAAACTAAACCATGTTGCTTGAAAATAAAATAATGTTTTGGCAGTTACAGAAAATTGTATGTGGCTGCAGTTTAACATGAATATTTTGAGTTTTCATTTAAGTAAATGTGTTTCATAATTTCTACAGCTCCTTATTTTAAAAAAATATTCTTCCTCTTTATTCACCTGAAGTTGTTCTTTAACGATACTCAATATACCTTATTAGGGATGAGCCGAACACCCCCCTGTTCGGTTCGCACCAGAACATGCGAACAGGAAAAAAGTTTGTTCGAACGCGCGAACACCGTTAAAGTCTATTGGACATGAACATGAATAATCAAAAGTGCTAATTTTAAAGGCTTATATGCAAGTTATTGTCATAAAAAGTGTTTGGCGACCTGGGTCCTGCCCCAGGGGACATGGATCAATGCAAAAAAAAGTTTTAAAAATGGCAGTTTTTTCAGAGCAGTGATTTTAATAATGCTTAAAGTGAAACAATAAAAGTGTAATATCCCTTTAAGTTTCGTAGCTGGGGGTGTCTATAGTATGCCTGTAAAGGGGCGCAGGTTTCCCGTGTTTAGAACAGTCTGACAGCAAAATGACATTTCAAAGGAAAAAAGTTATTTAAAACTGCTCGCGGCTATTGCATTGCCGGTCCGACAATACACATAAAAGTTCATTGATAAAAACGGCATGGGAATTCCCCACAGGGGAACCCCGAACCAAAATTTAAAAAAAAAATGACGTGGGGGTCCCCCTAAATTCTATACCAGGCCCTTCAGGTCTGGTATGGATATTAAGGGGGACCCCGGCCAAAATTTAAAAAAGAAATGATGTGGGGGTCCCCCTAAATTCCATACCTGGCCCTTCAGGTCTGGTATGGATATTAAGGGGAACCCCGGCCAAAATTTTTAAAAAATGACGTGGGGGTCTCCCTAAATTCCATAACAGACCCTTCAGGTCTGGTATGGATTTTAAGGGGAACCCCACGCCAAAATTAAAAAAAAAACTGCATGAGTTCCCCCCAAAAATCCATACCAGACCCTTATCCGAGCACGCAACCTGGTAGGTCGCAGGAAAAGAGAGGGGGACGAGAGAGTGCCCCCCCTCCTGAACCGTACCAGGCCACATGCCCTCAACATTGGGTGGGTGCTTTGGGGTAGCCCCCCAAAACACCTTGTCCCCATGTTGATGAGGACAAAGGCCTAATCCCCACAACCCTGGCCAGTGGTTGTGGGGGTCTGCGGGCGGGGGGCTTATCGGAATCTGGAAGCCCCCTTTAACAAGGGGACCCAAAAGTACAAAAGTACCCTTACCATTTCACTAAAAAACTGTCAAAAATGTTAAAAATGACAAGAGACAGTTTTTGACAATTCCTTTATTTAAATGCTTCTTCTTTCTTCTATCTTACTTCATCTTCTTCTTCTTCTGGTTCTTCCTCCGGTGTTCTCATCCAGTATCTCCTCCGCGGCGTCTTCTATCTTCTTCTCCTGGCATGGAGGGAGGCTCCCGTTCTTCTCTTCATCTTCTTCATCTTCTTCTCTTCTTCATCTTCTTTTCTTCTTCTCATCTTCATCTTCTTCTCCGGGCCGCTCCGCATCCATGCTGGCATGGAGGGAAGCTCCCGCTGTGTGATGCGTCTCCTCTTCTGACGGTTCTTAAATAACGGGGGGCAGGGCCACCCGGTGACTCCGCCCCCTCTGACGCACGGTGACTTGACGGGACTTCCCTGTGATGTCATGGGGAATGCCACAGGGAAGTCCTGTCATGTCCCGTGCGTCAGAGGGGGGCGGGATTACCGGGTGGCCCCGCCCCCGTTATTTAAGAACCGTCAGAAGAGGAGATGCATCACACAGCGGGAGCCTCCCTCCATGCCAGCATGGATGCGGAGCGGCCCGGATGAAGAAGATGAAGAAGAGAAGAAGAGAAGAAGATGAAGAAGAGAAGAAGATGAAGAGAAGAGCAGGAGCCTCCCCCCATGCCATGGGTGCGGAGCGGCCCGAGGAGAAGAAGATAGAAGATGCCGCAGAGGAGATGCTGGACGAGAACACCAGAGGAAGAACCAGAAGAGCCAGAAGAACCAGAAGAAGAAGAAGATGAAGGAAGATAGAAGAACGAAGAAGCATTTAAATAAAGGAATTGTCAAAAACTGTCTCTTGTCATTTTTAACATTTTGGACAGTTTTTTAGTGAAATGGTAGGGGTACTTTTGTACCCCCTTACCATTTCACACGGGGGGGTCGGGATCTGGGGGTCCCCTTGTTAAAGGGGGCTACCAGATTCCGATAAGCCCCCTGCCCACAGACCCCCACAACCACTGGCCAGGGTTGTGGGGATGAGGCCCTTGTCCTCATCAACATGGGGACAAGGTGTTTTGGGAGCTACCCCAAAGCACCCTCCCAATGTCGAGGGCATGTGGCCTGGTATGGTTCAGGAGGGGGGCGCTCTCTCCTCCCCCCCTCTTTTCCTGCGGCCTGCCAGGTTGCGTGCTCGGATAAGGGTCTGGTATGGATATTTGGGGGGCCCCACCCCTTTTTTTTTAAATTTTGGCCGGGGTTCCCCTTAATATCCATACCAGACCAGAACGGCCTGGTTTGGAATTTAGGGGGACCCCCACATCATTTTTTTTTTAAATTTTGGTTCGGGGTTCCCCTGTGGGGAATTCCCATGCCGTTTTTATCAATGAACTTTTATGTGTATTGTCGGACCGGCAATGCAATAGCCGCGAGTAGTTTTAAATTTCCTTTTTTTTTTCTTTGAAATGTCATTTTGCTGTCAGACTGTTCTAAACATGGGAAACATGTGCCCCTTTACAGGCATACTATAGACAACCCCCAGCTACGAAATTTAAAGGGATATTACACTTTTATTGTTTGACTTTAACCATTATTAAAATCACTGCTCCTGAAAAAACGGCCGTTTTTAAAACTTTTTTTTGCATTGATCCATGTCCCCTGGGGCAGGACCCAGGTCCTCAAACACTTTTTATGACAATAACTTGGATATAAGCCTTTAAAGTTAGCACTTTGATTTCTCCCATAGACTTTTAAAGGGTGTTCTGCGGCATTCGAATTTGCCGTGAACACCCCAAATTGTTCGCTGTTCGGCGAACTTGCGAACAGCCGATGTTCGAGTCGAACATGGGTTCGCTCAAACTCGAAGCTCATCCCTATACCTTATATACTATACTCAAAAATGAAATAAAACTAAATATTATACATAATGTGTGTTGCAAAAAGTTAATCTTAAGGATATTTTCAAGAAAATAAAATATATGTATTTGAATTTCACAAACAGTAATTTGGAACCCAGTCCCCTTGTAATCATATTTGTTCATTCTCCAAATGAAGATTAGCAGTCTGTACCTTTCACTAATGGTACAAGCTGCTAACAGGTATTAATGGTACAAACTGGTACATGATAATTACTACTAGGAACAAAAAAAGGAAACTGCCAAATGTATTTTAGCACCCAAATCTGTAGAACTAAGGAACTGTCTTTCTGTTCTTATTAGCAAGTGACCCTGTAGTATCTGTTATTTGAAAATATCTGCATATATGAAGAATCATCTTAACAGATGGCTAATTTCTATTTGTGTTATTCATAAGCGCACAGCATTGCAATATGATTTTTCTTGACTGCTTCATAACTACATTTTGCAGAACATGTAATCTAATTCGAAGCTTATTGATGTTTTGTAGTATTTGGGAAGCTGGTTTCTGGGATAGGGGCCAAAACTGCAAATAAATAGGGCCATAGCAAAATCTGTTAAATAATATGATTCTCTTAGGGAAGTGAAGCAGAAGAATATTTTCTTTGTCCTCATGATTAAAGGAAATGGCTATTTTTTGTTACGTGACTTTCACAGTGTGTTAAACAGGGCCATTTCTGACCATGTTGCTGCTCTAGGCTAGACACCTTTCTCAACCTCTCATCCTGCCATGCTACTACCAAACATTATAATGCCATTACCAACATTAAAGGATTTGTACGGTATAGGCATGACCCAAGTTTACCTGCAAACCTCCCGCTTCTAGAGCATGCCCCAGCATTCATTTTACATTTTACCTTGTTCCTGTAGCAAGTAACTGCATTTGTTATTCCCTGTGATGTCATCACCAGGTTTGTAATTTTTTTCAGGGGCAACTGCTGGGAGGAGGGATCAGCAGGATTCCTGACATTATTTCCTACTAACACAGACATATCCCTCAGAACTACTGCTCTAGAAAGCACCTTTACTACCAACAGTGGCATCTCTAATTGTCTACACGAGGTTTCTATGGACTTTACTGGTACAAATGAGATAATGCACAAGTTTCATAAAATTGTTATACAATACTTTCCCCATGACTCCAAGGGGCTGAGTGAAGCATCTGGGGGTGTGGCCTGGCTGGAGTCCGGGCTGAGGCTGCCATTCATCTCACTTCATGCACATGGGTCTGCTTCATGATGTGTGGTTTATGGATCTTTTCCTTTGACCTTGCTGCAGCTTGGAGCTAGGACATGCTCCCTGTCCCTGCCTGAGCTTACAGTGGTCTAGTTGTACTTTACCTCTCTACCTGAGCGCAACCTAATTTTGTCTTTTTGAGTAACAATACTTTATTTGTGTTAGTCAAAATAAATGTATCTCCTTAAACCCAAAAATCTCCTCTTAGTTAATAATATGTGATATAAAATGACAAGGAATGGTGCCAACTAGTGACTAAGTAACAAATGAGTGAATCTGCCCCTTTAAAAGTGAGTAAACCACTTTACAATGATGAGGGTGTATGCAAAAAAGGTGTGGCGCTACCTCATATATGAATAATTAATGTGCTCACCTGCTAAAATCAATGATCCAAATGGTTTAAATCCTTAAACTAATACATCATATAAAAGTGTACGATTTTAATAAATCTTGCACAAACCAAGAAGAGTCCAATCACCATGATAAAGAAAATGCTACCAATTTATTGGGATAGATAGTGGTAGAAATGTGGCAAATGATGATCCACCTCAAAACCGTGCATGAGAAGTTCAAACTCACCAACACTTATAGACTAGAACCCCTAAAGGGCAGTGGGGTTCTCTGTAGCCAGCAATGTAGGAGATGATGGTTCCTTATTCTCAGAAAACTTTTAGGCAATCAAACTTGGAAAAAAACATACGAATGATCATAGCGCGATAAGCTTAGTAACAAGGATAAATGCAGGTAAATATAACAATGCCCACTCACCAACATACACAGCCTAAGGTACGTCTGTACGCTGATAAAAGAAAAAGTGCAGAGCTAAAATACAATAAGTTTCAATGTGAATTGAACTAACACTAAAAAGACACGTTAGTGACAAGGATTAGATGAATGTGTACCAATATTAAAGTACATAAGTGCTAAGCTAAACATATCCTAGATGCAAAATCAATTGCTGGTGACACTAAAAATAAACATAAGCAAAAATCAATGAGCCATGAGACTCTGTTAAATATGGAATGCCCTTCAACATCAGCAAATAAAGTTCATTAGGAAAACTGTGCAAAAGTGAAAAAATGCATGTAGAAATTTGAGAAAGAGTCTGTTCAATGAAGACAGTGATGGATAATTGTCTGCTACAGAATTACTAGGGATAGTGTATCCGCCACCCAGGGGTAGGGGTAGGTACTCTTACCAGAGGAAGTGGACTTGCATGCCAGGGGCAGTGAGTCAGACAAGTTTGAGAATAGAAGCAGAACCGTCACTGGAGATCCAAATGCAATGTGCCACCGTCTCATCCAGATTTGCATGCGGCACACCACTCTTATCTCTTATGACTGGAGCTCCAGCAGAGAGAAGCTGTGTGTACCAGGAAGCTTCAAGTCTCCTAATGACGTGCACAACACGAAATGCATAGAGGCTGTGTGTCCGTCCCTTGCTGACGTAATTTCCGGTCCTATTGGTTTCCACATCCTCTGGCTTTGAAACGCACGCCACGGCCATCAGGACTACATGCAGAGGTACCTTAGGCTGTGTATACTGGTGTTAGCATTTAGAAATTTCTAATGTGAGTGGGAATTGTTACATCTACCTGCATTTATCCCTGTTACTAAGCTTATCGTGCTATGATTGTTCCTATGTTTTTTCCGAGTTTGATTGTCTAAAAGTTTTCTGAGAATAAGCAACCATCATCTCCTACATTGCTGGCTACAGGGAACCCTACTGCCCTTTAGGGGTTCAAGTCTATGAGTGGTGGTGAATTTGAACTTCTCATGCACGGTTTTGAGGTGGATCATCATTTGCTTCATTTCTACCATTATCTATTGGTAGCATCGTCTTTATCATGGTGATTGGACTTTCCTTGGTTTGTGCAAGATGTATTTAAATTGTACACTTTTCTATGATGTATTGGTTGAAGGATTTAATCCATTTGGATCATTGATTTTAGTAGGTGAGCACACAAATTATTCATATATGAGGTAGTGCCACACCCTTTTTTGCATACACTCTCATCAATAATAATAATACCCTTTATCGCAAGGATAGAGAGGGTAAAAAAGGGGGAGGGGTATGCCTATATATCAAGAATAATGTACAAGTGAATGTGAGAGATGACATCACTAAGGAAGCTAGGGAGGAGGTGGGATCCTTATGGTTAGAGCTCTAAAGGGATGAAGCTAAGGGAAAAATAATACTGGGAGTATGCTATAGGCCCCCTAACCTGAGGGAGGAAGGGGAGACAGATCTCCTATCACAATTTGGATTAGCATCCAGGATGGGAAGTGTTATCATAATGGGAGATTTTAATTATCCAGACATAGACTGGGCAGAGGGAACCACGCATTCATCTAAGGCTCGCCAGTTCCCAAATGTCTTGCAGGAAAATTTTATGGGTCAGATGGTAGATGCACCAACTAGAAATAAAGCGTTACTGGATCTACTGATTACCAACAATACAGACCTGATCACGGAAGTGGAAATACGGGGCAATTTAGGTAACGGCGATTACAGGTCAATTGGCTTCAGTATAAATCACAAATAGGAAACATAAGGGGAATACAAAGACACTGCATTTCAAAAGAGCCAACATCCCTAAACTATGAACCTTGCTAGAAGGCATAAATATGGATAAAATCTTAGGAACAAAGAACATGAAGGAAAGATGGGTTTGCTTTAAGAGCATATTAACCACTTAAGCCCCGGACCATTTGGCTGGCCAAAGACCAGAGCACATTTTGCGATTCGGCACAGCGCCGCTTTAACTGACAATTGCGCGGTTGTGCGATGTGGCTCCCAAACAAAATTGACATCCTTTTTTTCCCACAAATAGAGCTTTCTTTTGGTCATATTTGATCACCTCTGCGGTTTTTATTTTTTGCGCTATAAACAAAAATAGAGCGACAATCTTTAAAAAAAAGCATTCTTTTTTACTTTTTGCTATAATAAATATCCCCAAAAAATATAGAATTTTTTTTCCCTCAGTTTAGGCTGATACGTATTCTCCTACATTTTTATGGTAAAAAAATCGCAATAAGCATTTATTGATTGGTTTGCGCAAAAGTTATAGCATCTACAAAATAAGGGTTAGTTTTATGGCATTTTTATTAATATTTTTTTTTTTTACTAGTAAGGGCGGCGATCTGCGATTTTTACCATGACTGTGACATTATGGCAGACACATCGAACAATTTTGACACATTTTTGGGACCATTGTTATTTTTACAGCGATCAGTGCTATAAAATTGCACTGATTACTGTAAAAATGACACTGCCAGTGAAGGGGTTAACCACTAGGGGGCTAGGGAGGGGTTAAGTGTGTCCTAGGGATGTGTTCTAACTGTGGGGGGAGGGGCTGTGTGTGACACATCAATGATCATAGCTCTTGATCACAGGGTGCTATGATCAGTGACAGTGTCACTAGGCAGAAAGGGAGATGCATCTCCCCGTTCTTCAGCTCCGTGAGATGATCGTGGGTATCCCCGCGGACACCGCCGGTGCACACGCGACCACACAGCGGCAAATTCAAAGGGACGTACCTGTATGCCCATTTGCCCAGCCATGCCATTCTGCTGGCGTAAATGTACATGCAGCGGTCGGCAAATGGTTAAAAAATGGCATTAGCCAATGCATCCCATTGGGTAATAATTTTAAAAGAGCGAACAAAAGTCCTGGATGGCTTAACTCCGATGTAAAAATGCATATAAAGGCAAAGGAGAAGACCTTCAAAAAATACAAGGTTGAGGGATCATCATTAGCATTCAGACTTTATAAAGAATGCAACAAGAAATGTAAGGGTGCAGTAAGAACGGCTAAGATAGAACAGAAATTCCTTAAGTATGTAAACAGTAAAAAAGGGAGGACAGACCATATTGGCCCCATAAAGAATGAGGAAGGACATCTGGTTACAAAGGATGGGGAGATGGCGAAGGAATTGAATTTATTCTTCTCCTCAGTCTTCACGAGGGAATCGGGGGGTTTCAGTAACCAAAACTGCAGTATTTATCCTCATGACACATCACAGGAAGCACCTCCATGGTTAACAGAGGACAGATTGCCCCTGGAAGACGTAATTTGCTTACAAAACGCTGCGTAGGGCTGTGCGACGTGATCGCGTCACCTCCCACCGATGTTATGATACCAGCAGGACGGGCTGTCTGTGAGCATCCGGCCCCGGTGCTTCAGACTGTTTTTCCAAAGAACGCATTTTCTACTTTACACTCTACTTGAGTGTATACTTTATTTGTTTTAATAAAACCTTGAGATTTTACACTATTGGAGCCCCCCCTTCTTTTCCATACATGGTTACATCACTTTGCTGAGAGCCGTTTTTTTGTGGACTCATCCCTCCTCATCAAGGTCCCTGAGCTCCATCCCAGCTATCCATCTTGGCTTTGTGGTGGTCCGGAATATTAAGATTCAGCTTACTTAGACCCTCTGTAAGGGGGGGTCATGGATTTCTGGTAAGCGGCCAGTCACTCTCTATATGGTGATAGACCCAGGCACTTCTGTTGTCAAGACCCTCACTTTTAATCTTGGACTTGGGTGTTCACATATGGACTAAAATAGTTTTTTCTCCCTTTTTTTGCACATTCATTGCAGCTTTTTTGTCATTTTTATTGTATATTGCACATATTCTTTTACAGGATATATGATCATTTGCATTTGCATTTAGTTCCAAAATTATGCTTTATCACTTTATACGCATTTGTGTATCACTAGCGCAAGTTCAAAATTTTATAAATATTCATGTTGTGTGTTTGTATCACATTTAGGAAATCGCAGCTCTTGTTTTCTTATTTATATTCATTTGTCACTTCTATTTGGAATTTTGATTTCACTGTTGCGCAGTTCACCCCTTTTTTATGGCTAATTATGGATGGGGTGGATGGGATGGCTGAGCATGGATGGATGGATGGATGAGTATTGCTGAGGATGGATGGATGGCTGAGCATGGATGGATGGATGAGTATGCTGAGTATGGATGAGGATGGATGGATGAGTATGCTGAGTATGGATGGGTGAGCATGGATGGATGGATGAGTATACTGAGTATGGATGGGTGAGCATGGATGGATGGATAAGTATGCTGAGTAAGGATGGGTGAGCATGGATGGATGGATGAGTATGCAGAGTATGGATAGGTATGCAGAGTATGGATGGGTATGCTGAGTATGGATGGATGTATGAGCATGGATGGGTATGCCGAGTAAGGATGGGTATGCCGGGTATGGATGGGTATGCCGAGTATGGATGGATGGATGGGTATACAGAGTATGGATGAGTATGCAGAGTATGAATGGTATGCTGAGTATGGATGGATGTATGGATGGGTATGCAGAGTATGGATGGGTATGCTGAGTATGGATGGATGGATGGATGGGTATGCAGAGTATGGATGAGTATGCAGAGTATGGATGGGTATGCATGGCTGAGTATGCAGAGTATGGATGGGTATGCATGGCTGAGTATGCAGAGTATGCATGGCTGAGAATGGATGGATGGATGGATGGATTTGTCACTGAGCAGCGCTGTGGGCACTACACATGCAGCCCACAGCACTGCTGCCACCGATCTCTCCCCTCTCCGCTCACACTGGATGGAGAGGGGAAGAGGAACCGGATATCACGCCAGTTTGTTTACATGTGATCGCTCCATCATTTGACAGAGCGATCACATGGTAAACGGCCGCAATCAACGGACGTCTACCATGATCCGTGATGCGCCGGGTCCTCTGGACTCGGCGGTCATGGATGTGTTCGGGTGCGCGCCCCAGGGGGCGCGTGAGAGCGGGATTCTGGGAGGACGTCACTGTACGCCCTCCTAGAGTTATGTAACCACCCTGTAGCTGTCATTCGGCTATGGGCCGGTTGTTAAGTGGTTAATAAATCACCGGGACCAGATGGCTTGCACCCGAGAGTACTTAGGGAACTCAGCCAAGTTATTACCAGACCGTTGTTCCTAATTTTTACTGACAGTCTACTGACTGGAATGGTACCAGCTGATTGCAAAAAAGCCAATGTAGCACCAATATTTAAAAAGGGCCCAAAATACATCCATGGGAATTACAGACCAGTTAGCCTAACATCAATAGTATGTAAACGCTTGGAGGGGATAATAAGGGACTATATACAAGATTTTAGTAATGAGAACGGTATCATTAACAGTAATCAGCATGGATTCATGAAGAATCGTTCCTCCCAAACCAATCTATTAACCTTCTATGAGGAGGTGAGTTGCCATTTAGATAAAGAAAGGCCCGTAGACGTGGTGTATTTGGATTTTGAAAAAGCATTTGACACAGTTCCCATAAATTTTTACTGTACAAAATAAGGTCCGTTGGCATGGACCATAGGGTGAGTACATGGATTAAAAACTGGGTTCAGAGGGTGGTGATAAATGGGGAGTACTCGGAATGGTCAGTGGTGGGTAGTGTGATCCCCCAGGGTTCTGTGCTGGGACCAATCCTTTTTAATTTGTTCATAAACGGCCTGGAGGATGGGGTAAACAGTTCAATCTCTGTATTTGCAGACGATATTAAGCTAAGCAGGGCAATAACTTCTCCGCAGGATGTGGAAACCTTGCAAAAAGATCTGAACAAATTAATGGGGTGGGCAACTACATGGCAAATGAGGTTCAATGTAGAAAAATGTAAAATAATGCATTTGGGTGGCAAAAATATGAATGCAATCTATACACTGCAATGCCAAGCTGCTGCTAACAAAGCAAACAGAATATTGGCATGCATTAAAAAGGAGATTAATTCCAGAGATAAAGCAATAATTCTCCCGCTCTACAAGACTCTGGTCCGGCCGCACCTAGAGTATGCTGTCTAGTTCTGGGCACCAGTCCTCAGGAAGGATGTACTGGAAATGGAGCGAGTACAAAGAAGGGCAACGAAGCTAATAAAGGGTCTGGAGGATAATAGTTATGAGGAAAGGTTGCGAGCACTGAACGTATTCTCTCTGGAGAAGAGACACTTGAGAGGGGATATGATTTCAATTTACAAATACCGTACTGGTGACCCCACAATAGGGATAAAACTTTTTCGCGTAAGGGAGTTTAACAAGATTCGTGGCCACTCATTAAAATTAGAAAAAAAGAGGTTTAACCTTAAACTACGTAGAGGCTTATTTACAGTAAGAGCGGCAAGGATGTGGAATTCCCTTCCACAGGCGGTTGGCTCAGCGGGGAGCATTGATAGTTTCAAGAAACTATTAGATAAGCACCTGAATGACCACAACATACAGGGATATACAGGGATATACAAGGTAATACTGACATATAAATACATACATAGGTTGGACTTGTGTCTTTTTTCGACCTCACCTACTATGTAACTATGTAACTATGTAATATACTTACTGTAGCTAAAATCTGGTCACTGGTCAAAAAATGCCAATGCTTACAGATGATGTTATGAATCTGCTGATGTTGGCTAGAGAAGATGTTTATCACTCTTATGCCGCGTACACACGACCGGTTTTGCCGTCGAAATAAACTCCGAAGGTTTCTCCGACGGAACTGCGACGGAATTACGCTCAAGTGGTCTTGCATACACACGGTCACACCAAAGTCCGACTGTCCAGAATGAGGTGACGTACAACACATACGACGGGACTAGAAAAAGGAAGTTGAATAGCCAGTAGCCAATAGCTTCTGTCTCGTACTTGCTTCAGAGCATGCGTCGTTTTTGGTCCGTCGGTTTTCCCAATAGGAATTGGTTCCATCGGAAATATTTAGAACATGTTCCATTTCTAGGTCCGTCAGAATTTTCCAAGAAAAAAGTCTGATGAGGCATACACGCGATCGGAATAGACGATGAAAAGCTTCCGTCTGACTTTTTCTGTCAGATATTCCGCTCGTGTGTACACGGCTTTACTGTCCCTTCCTGCTTCCTGCTCTGCTGCCCAAGCAACTTTATGAGAAACGTGTTGACCTAAGGGGATTTACCCATATAAAGTGCAGTATACATCCTTGTATGGAATTTAGAATGTACATTTAACAATATATGTTGTCAGCTGAGAGGAGATTATTATTGTAATGAACCAGTAAACTAAATTGCCTGTTCTTCTGCAATGAACATCTGGCTGATCAGGAAGTCTTTCATTAGTTACAGTATTATTGCCATCACTAAATAAATGACAGCTTCCCGCTCAGGGCTTATGGTTGCTAAGATGTTGTCAGCCACCGGCATCCTAGCAAACAATCATGAATCCACTGCCCTGTTCATTGCCAGAGGGCAAATTAATGAAAAGTACAATAGAGCAGGGAAGGTGGCCTAATGGCACTGCATCCAACAAACCAATGACATGTGTGGCCTGACAGTATTTGGTGGGGCATCCCTCAATGAAGGATGACTGCCAGCTTATTTACTATTAGAAATATGCAAGCATAGGGATAACAGTTGGAGCTGCAAGGATCCAAGCAACCATTGAAGCTGTCATTCTCTTTGGAAAAGGGCTCATAGGACACCAGTGGCTGCTGGACCCAGCCAATCCCAGTCTATAAATAAGGTGAGTCCCATACATACTGAAAATAAATGTGTCTTTATTTAGACTTCAAAAGTGATAAATCATTTGTGTGTATGTTCATTTGAATTCCAGCCATTTTTGTTCCCCGTGCATGGGCGTGCCTTTTATTTAAAGAACTATTTTTACTGCAGAATTCCACACATAAGGGACAGCACTGAACATGTGGAAATTGAATGCAGCCACCACATCTAAGGACACATATTAAAGAGTTAAAGAGACCCTGTTGGCAGATTATATATTTCAACAACAATCTAAACATAAGTTTATATGTGAAGTTAACCTATTATATGCATGTTGTTTACTATACCTATTAAAAAAAACCTCCTTGAGTATCCAAAATGCCTGAGACTGCTGCTGGGCACCACCATCTTGTATGTGAAGTGAGAGACCAGAGCAGACTTGGATTAAAAAAAAATACTTTGCAGCCCATTATACATTATGGTGTGTGTTCACAGTGTGTGTTCAGAAATGATTTGCATGGTCTTTGAATATGTAATCTCTGCTTGTCTCTGTCTTTCTGTCCTGCTGCAATTCCTCCCATCCTATTGCATTTAAACAAAAACATATGTAGCATGCTGTCATAAACTGCTTTTGTATTCTGTATTCAGAACTTTGTACCCTTACTTTGAAATCAGATTGTTCAAAAGTCTAATGTTAACACAGCCAATTGCAGTTTATTATGTATACTGGGCACTACCGCTCCGGCACACCTGTCAAATTAAGAGGTGCAAGTGTATCTGTACAACTAGTGCACCCCCATAAAGTAACATTAGCTACCTGTACACAGCTCCAGGCAGTTTCATATGCATAAACAAATGGCTCATTCATGCTGTACTGGCCACAGAACCTGTGTGAATGAGGCCTTGGATTCCTTTTCTGTGTACCTATAGTTAAAAATAAGAGTTTCATGCCTTAGACGTGAAACATACAGTTGTCCAATTAGATGACATGTTCAACTGCATGTGTCTCTGTGATTTTGGTAAAAAGCATTGATGCAATTCTATCAATGCTTTTCTATTTTACTTGAATACCATCTGTGCAGACATATCTATCCAAGCAATAACTCTAGCTTGGTTTGACTCTGATGTGGGATGAGCAAACCTAGCAAAGTTTGGTTTGCTGGAGGTTTGCTACAAACCATGAACGTAGCGCTGAAACTCCACTGAAGTCTATGGCAGCCAAATCTTATTTTTTTTCTTCTGGCCTTTTTCAAAGCTAATTTGCAAGCTTTTGGTACAAAGGGTATGGGTAGTTGGGCACTGTCATTTGTGTACATATACCAATGCAAAAAAATTGTTCAAACTAACTGGGACTACCAGATTTAGCACTTTATCACAAAGTAGTTTTTATAGCTAGACTCATAAATGGCATATATCTTTTAAAGGATAAACAATGGGCTCATAAATAAGCCCTTATATGCCCCTCTCCTGCTTTTTCTTTACTATTGATACTCCCTAAGACACACCCAATAAAAACTGATCTACCCTTTTTACTACCTCCTCAAAAATTGGGATCAATTAATAAAAACGATATTCATTCATCGTATGCAGGACCAATGACCCCAATTTTAGGTGACCTAGATTTTCCACCAGGATAGTCCAGACACGGATTGTTCAAGTGGACTCCTTTCTCGATTTCACCTATATTTAATGTCCTCTTGGAGAATAATATAAAGCCCTTAGGGGAATTGATTGAGGGTACAGGTCAGGCACAGGAAAGCTGGCTGCTGTATTTTCAATTTAGGACTTTTCGAAAATGTATGTTTAGGGACTCACGCTCCATCTTGTCCAATTTCAACCATTTATACTCTTTTGCCATCTTCCTCAACTCAAAGAGTGGCATAGTATATAGTGGAATGGTCCTCATGGAAATCCTTCTGTGCATCCCTGAAGATAAGGGAGTTGTTGGAGGTGGGTTATATTGTGAATTTGTTTGATAAACAGAATAAATAGGGTCACCACTTTTCTCTTTGCAAATAGTGTCTATTTACTCTTTGCAAACTTCTTTTTATATTGTGAACTAACTTAAATGGGGTGGAGGGGTGTGGATGGAGGATCAGGAGGGAGAAGAGAGAGATTTATATTTTTTATATTAATTCTTTATGGGTTTTTCTTTCTTTCTTCTTTTTGGTGAGTGATTGGGGATTTCTTTTAAGTAGGGTGAGTTGTTACAAGAAATCTCTTTATTTGAGATTTTAAGCATACTGCCAGCCCAGAAGGAAGAGTTTGGGACTTTAAATGAGGCACATCATAATGAGCCTCAATCCCTATTGTATAAAAGCAAAAAGGAGGTTTGGGACTTTGAGTGACGTGTGTGACCAACCATAAGTGTAATATATAGACATAATATGCATTCATTTGTAATAAAGTTAATACATATAAAAAGCAAATATTTTTTGAATGATCTAGTCTATAATAATTTTTACATGATGGGACAATCATCAGATAAATACATACAGCAATGGTACAATAGAGCCATAATACTCATAGGGATATGAAATCAGCTATACATGATCACAGTGGTAAAAATTCATGGTAAACATGGATTGATGTAAAAATAAATAATTGAATACATGATAAAAACAAAACAGATTGCATCCTAAAATGCTCTACACGTTTCTTGAAAATTCACTTAATCAGGAGCGGGTGCAATCCATGTATCTACAAAAAAATATACTCTACTCTTACTCTTGCTGCCAGCGCTGCTCATATTATATGATATATGTATATATATGAATTCATCCAATGCAATGTAATAATTAATTGTTTTAGAAATCATCATACCTATGTAATTTTTTATCCATGCCACACCTGTATGTTACGTGTGGGTGGACTACATATGAATTAGTATACCATTGTTTATGTGGTTTTAATATTACCATGTTCTATACAATATTCTTGATCAATTAAACTTGCATTTATTTCAATCTACCGCCACATTGTCAGCAATCTCATTCAAAGTCCCACTCTTCCTTCTCTTTTGTTACATACAAAAAAATATATGTTTAAACAACAATGTATCTAAATGATTAACAAAGGATATATTGAAAACCAAAGTAAAGCAGTACCCTTATAAAGTTTGACTTACAGATGAACTCCAGCTGTTCACATGTGGTGTTGAGAACCAAGGGCCTCCTGAACACACCTAGCCCAGGAACTGTGGGAGCGGTGCCAGTGCAGGTCAGATTGCAATAGGGGGACTGCAGTAGAGATGCAAATCTCAGATGGGAAATCATTAATGGCTCAGCTGGCCATCCACACAGGGCTCTATAAGGGTGTAAATAGAGTTTGTTTATATATAAAAATAAATATAAATAGTGACTAAAGAATTAGGCTATGTATAGTCTGGCTACTAAATAGATTCCAGAACAAAAAAAGAAAAAAGCTATGAAGTGAGCATAGTGGTGCACTAATATAGATAATAACTATGTGGTAGAAAGGGAATACCCTTGGAGCATAAAAAATGACTACTAGTTATATGAGGAATGTTTGTATTGCATATTACCAAAGGTGAGAAAAAGTGGGAATGATAGTGACAAATGATGTGGCTCCCATTGGGATAATCACCCCAGGGTTTCATTGAATGACAATCTAATGTGTATTAAAGAGATCGAAGCCAAAGACTATCACTAATGCCTAATTTACCTTGTATTGTATGGTATGCCCACAGTCAAAGTATAATTTCAAGCAGGCCCAGGGAGCATGCAAAATGCAATCCTGATGGGAGAGGTGAATATATACCCCCAACAGCAAGTCCTGCCTCGAGGCAACTCTCAGCGTCACGCAGGTGTTCTAAATTGGGAAGGTGCATCATCACCTGATTGGCTATTGCTGATCAGGCGTTTGGTGCCAAAACCTCCCTCATAAAACAACTGCTGATGGCAAACCACATGTCCGCACGGCGGCGCCACAAATTATGTCATAGGTCAAGCACAGGAAGCGTGGGGCCGATGCGCTGCAGCCTAAGCCCCCCCAATCCTCACCTCAAAGGAGGATCCAAAAGAAGGGGAGGGAGGGCAGCTGGAGCTCCTTTCAGTTCCTGGAACTAGACAACCAGCAGCTCAATGGCCACCCCGCCAGGAAGGAACAACCTGAAAGCTGAACATAAAGCATGTAAAATACCTGAAAAATGTTTCTCTGAAAGTACGAATAATAGAAATAATGATATTGCAGACCCCCAAACACAGTGGGGGGCCGACCCCTTAGATATCTAAACACAGAATTATCATGGGGAATACAAGCTGTGAAAACACACCTCCATCCCTGAATTCATTGGCATAGAAGGAAGAGTTTGGGACTTTAAATGAGGTGCATCATAATGAGCCTTCATCCCTATTGTAAAAGAGCAAAAAGGAGGTTTGGGACTTTGAATGAGGTGTGTGACCAACCATAAGTGTAATATACTGATGGCCCCCTTATGATAATGCTGATTTTAGGATTGTGTGAATGATGTCTAAAGGAAGGCCCGTAGACGTGGTGTATCTGGATTTTGCAAAAGCATTTGACACAGTTCCCCATAAACGTTTACTGTACAAAATAAGGTCTGTTGGCATGGACCATAGGGTGAGTACATGGATTGAAAACTGGCTACAAGGGCGTGTTCAGAGGGTGGTGATAAATGGGGAGTACTCAGAATGGTCAGGGGTGGGTAGTGGGGTCCCCCAGGGTTCTGTGCTGGGACCAATCCTATTTAATTTGTTCATAAATGACCTGGAGGATGGGATAAACAGTTCCATCTCTGTATTTGCAGACGATACTAAGCTAAGCAGGGCAATAACTTCTCCGCAGGATGTGGAAATCTTGCAAAAAGACCTGAACAAATTAATGGGGTGGGCGACTACATGGCAAATGAGGTTCAATGTAGAAAAATGTAAAATAATGCATTTGGGTGCCAAAAATATGAATGCTATCTATACACTGGGGGGAGAACCTCTGGGGGAATCTAGGATGGAAAAAGACTTGGGGGTCCTAGTGGATGATAGGCTCAGCAACGGCATGCAATGCCAAGCTGCTGCTAATAAAGCAAACAGAATATTGGCATGCATTAAAAGGGGGATCAACTGCAGAGATAAAACGATAATTCTCCCGCTCTACAAGACTCTGGTCCGGCCGCACCTGGAGTATGCTGTCCAGTTCTGGGCACCAGTCCTCAGGAGGGACGTACTGGAAATGGAGCGAGTACAAAGAAGGGCAACAAAGCTAATAAAGGGTCTGGAGGATCTTAGTTATGAGGAAAGGTTGCGAGCACTGAACTTATTCTCTCTGGAGAAGAGACGCTTGAGAGGGGATATGATTTCAATTTACAAATACTGTACTGGTGACCCCACAATAGGGATAAAACTTTTTCGCAGAAGAGAGTTTAATAAGACTCGTGGCCACTCATTACAATTAGAAGAAAAGAGGTTTAACCTTAAACTACGTAGAGGGTTCTTTACTGTAAGAGCGGCAAGGATGTGGAATTCCCTTCCACAGGCGGTGGTCTCAGCGGGGAGCATTGATAGCTTCAAGAAACTATTAGATAATCACCTGAATGACCGCAATATACAGGGATATGTAATGTAATACTGACACATAATCACACACATAGGTTGGACTTGATGGACTTGTGTCTTTTTTCAACCTCACCTACTATGTAACACCTACTATGTAACTATGTGTTATGCCCCGTAAACATGGTCGGACATTGATCGGACATTCCGACAACAAAATCCTAGGATTTTTTCTGACGGATGTTGGCTCAAACTTGTCTTGCATACACACGGTCACACAATGTTGACGGAAAATCTGATCGTTCTGAACGCGGTGACATAAAACACGTACGTTGGGACTATAAACGGGGCAGTAGCCAATAGCTTTCATCTCTTTATTTATTCTGAGCATGCGTGGCATTTGTGTACACACGATTGTAAATTCCGACAACGGATTTTGTTGTCGGAAAATTTTATAGCCTGCTCTCAAACTTTGTGTGTCAGAAAATCCGATGGAAAATGTGTGATGGAGCCTATAACAAGGTCCTATCACACATTTTTTTTCGGAAAATCCAGCATTAGTGTTGATGTAAAAGATTAAAAAAAATAATTAAAATAAATAATTACCAAAAAAAGTTTACAAAATTATCATTTAGCAGGAAGCGGGTTGTTTAATGCAGCTTAAAGGGCATGCCTTAAACCTGAACATGAAATTTCACACCTATACAATGTACATTTAGAAAAAAAAAAACATTGCTGCTAGATAGCAGTTCCCATCTGGCTTTGTTCTGTTTGTAAAAAATGAAGTGGGGGCCCCCTCAAAATCCACAGGATAGGGGTCTGATATGGATTTATTCTGAACGGGACCTTGTGCCTTTTTGTTTCTTAATAGGACAGTATAAATTGTTTTCAACAATGTGTGCAGTACCTTTAAGTGAAAAAAAATGGTATAGGGTCACCTTTAAATCCATACCGGACACTTATCCGTGATAAGAGTCTAATATGACTTTTGAGGGGTCCCAGCCAAAAAAAAAAAATGGAATGACATGAGGTCTCCCCCAAATTCCCAAAATGTCCCTTATCCAGGCATGCAGCCTGGCTGACCTAAAGGGATGAGCTCTGAGTTTGATTTGACCACGAATTAGAGTGCAAATCAACTTGTTCACACAGATTGCCAAATGGGAGAACTAAACGACCAAAGTGGTCAGTTCGCCCCTGAACTTCGAGCTGCTGCTTCACATCATAAACAAATGAGTGGGTATCCTGTGTGATGTCATTGAACAAATATGGTCATGACGATATAATGGGTTAATAAGAACATCCAACATTCCCAGCATAAGGGGGCCAACAGATATCTGTCCCTTCCCCCATGTGAAAGAGTAAGGGTACATTGCTTATTTTATCCCAAAAAAAAGTTGAATAGTAAACAGAAATATAGACACCATGAAATAGCCCTTTATTAAAAAAATACAAATAAACATTCTTTCCCAGGTTAAATCCAATTTACATCCAACAACCATCATGATAAATAGCACCCTAATGACCTGTCATTACTCCCAACGCTAATGACAGCTACCTGGCCCACTTCTAAATGTGAACATACCAGCTAGGGAACCTGAAAGATGTAATTGACTTTACTTTACCCATAAAAGTCTATAGAAGTGCAAAACCTGCTTGAAGCAGGCCAAATGCAGGTCAAAATATGTCTGAATTTACACAGAGCCATGGTGTAGAACAAGGCATGGTAAGTAAGTAATGTGGAAAAAGATTAGTAGCAGGGACCCTACTGACAATAACGGTGACTAGTGCTTTGCTTTCTGCTTGCCTTTTTTGGTTACAGCGTCTACACTTCTTTGAGGCCAGCTGCACACCAGTGCCATGCATTGACGCACACACAATAATGCACTATATGTTGCAAGTAATGTGCATTACAGTACAACAGCCCATGCATTTTGAATAGGCTGCCAATGCACCCCAGTGCACAAGATTCTGCACTTGACCCTTTTTTTGAAACACAATGGATGTAAAGTCATGGTAGTGCATTATCATGCACTGCAGCATGTTTCCGGGAGAAACAGCAGCCTCCAATAATGTGATCCCGTGTAACTTCCCCCTATTATTAATATTACCAGGGCTTTTTTTCTCATAAAATAGGTACAGGTACTCCCCTCTTTCAAGTCACCCCTTGCCTCCAAGCACAGTCTCTTCGTTCAACCCCCCAATTTGTATGGAATTTGTTAATGATAACAAGAAAAGCAGTAAAATAGATTCCCTGCAGACAGCAAAAATAGCCCTCCAAGCAACAATATACCCCCCCAGCAACAACAAATACCCCAGCAACAAAATAACCATTGAAAAAAAAGAACCTTCAGAGCAACAACAGATCTACCCCAGAAATAATAGACCCCTACCATCAACAATAAATCCCCCAGCAGCCAGCAACAATAGACCCCCTCCCTCAACAGTAGATTCCTCCCAGCAACTATTGACCCCCCTAGCAATGTAAGATCCCCCAGCAACAATAGACCCCCTCCCTAAACAATAGTCCCCCCCATGCAACAATAGATCTCCCAGCAGCCAGCATTAATAGATCCTCCAGCTGCCAGCAACAATAGACCCCTAGAAATGGGTGACTCAGAGGGTTGGATGTGTCATTGCCATCATCCCTTGGAAGACTTGGAAAACAAATATATACCTCACTGTGGGATTTTTAAGGCAATGTAGTAAAGAAAATTGTACTTAGATAAAAGAATAATTTATTGATACATAGAAAATATATAACATACAAAAATACTTTTAGTGATCATACAGTTTAAAAAGAATCATCAAATAGCATGAAAATGTGGAAAGCAGGGAGTTGATGATACTCCTAGATCGTGATACATCCTACTACAAGATACAATCACCACCTATAGCGATGCGGTGGCATCAAGTAGCAGTATTCCAATGTGTTTCAACTTATGACATCAAAAAGTCTTCCTCAGGGAAAGATTGCATCATGTTCTAAAATTTCAAGAATGTCAAAAATAGCAATGTTACATACCATATATCGTGTACATATATCACACATATGTCATCAAACACATAAATTCAATAAGAGCAACTTACATTTTTCATGCAACTGCAGGTAAGGTGCATTTCCAGTGCCTAGAAAAAAAGGGGGGGGGGTCTCTATCATTTGTTGCCATGACTGTCCAAAATCCACAATAGCGCCACCTCCGAAGGAAGGATGAATGTTATCAATCTTTCATCTCACAAATTAACAGCAGCAGAACTGGAAGTACTGTCTTTGGGTCTTTCCTTTTGCCCTAGTCGCAGTATAGATAGCTTTGAGACCATCAAGGACATCAATTTATTTGCTAGGAAGCTCTTACTCAAGAGCTTATATACTAAAAAAAACACGGCCACACCGGAAGTGGCATCCAACCTAAGGGCAGCTGATTTCAGAGCCCTTAGAGACCTTAACCTGTTGCTGCAAGAAAGCGAGTTTGTTGAGGAGTTTTGGGAGGGGGAGTTGGACAGTGCAGGCAGTTAGGAAGAACAAGAGGAGCCCCTTGGGGATAAAACAATGAAAAAATGTAAAAGGAAATCGCATAAATTCCTGCCACTTCATGAAAATCCTGCAATAGCTCTATTTGTAGGACAAATCACTAGAGAGATTGAAAAAATGGAAAAACACACCACTAAAAATAATTTGAATTTGGAACATCAACAGGCCCTCAATACCCTAAAGAACAACACTGATATTACGATCAAGGCATCAGACAAGGGGGGGAACATTGTCCACATGGACAATGCCAAATATGAAAAGATGTGTTTTAATATACTCAACAACACCAAATGTTATAAAAAAAAAAAAAATAAAATAAAAAAAAAATTTGCAACAATAGACCCCTCCCTTAACCACTTGACAACTTGGCACCTAAACCCCCCTCGTGACCAGACCAATTTTCAGCTTTCAGCGTGCTCACACTTTGAATGACAATTACTCAGTCATGTAATACTGTACCCAAATAAATTTTGTGTCCTTTTTTTCATACAAATGCAGCTTTCTTTTGGTGGTATTTGATCACCTCTGGGCTTTTTATTTTTTGCGCTATAAATAAAAAAAGACAGAAAATTTAGAAAAAAACGCATTTTTATTCGTTTCTGTGATAAAATTTTGCAAATTATTAATTTTTCTTCATAAATTTTGGCCACAATTTATACTGCTACATATCTTTGGTAAAAATAACCCAAATTAGTGGATATTATTTGGTCTTTGTGAAAGTTGGAGAGTCCACAAGCTATGGTGCAAATCATAAAAAATTGATCACACCTGATGTACTGGCGGCCTATCTCATTTCTTGAGACCCCAACATGTCAGGACAGTACAAATACCCCCCAAATAACCCCTTTTTTGAAAGTAGACATTCCAAGGTATTTAGTAAGATGCATGGTGAGTTTTTTGATGTTGTCATTTTTTTCCCACAATTCTTTGCAAAATGAAGATTTTTTTTTCCCCCACAAAATTGTCATTGTAATAGGTTATTTCTCTCACATGGCATGTGTATACCACAAATAACACCCCAAAATACATTCTGCTACTTCTCCTGAGTATTACAATACCACATGTGTGGGACTTTTTCCTAGCCTGGCCACATAGAGAGGCCCAACATGCAGGGAGCACCATCGGGTGTTCTAGGAGCATAAATTACACATCTAATTTGTTGACTACCTATTACACCTTTGAAGGCCCTGGAGCACCAGGACAATGACATGTGACACTGACGTGGCACTGATGACAGATGGCACTAATACGTGGCACTGATGACAGATGGCACTGATACGTGGCACTGACACTGATGTGGCACTGAGGACAGATGGTACTAATACGTGGCACTGATGACAGATGGCACTAATACATGGCACTGAAAACAGATGGCACTAATATGTGGCACTGAAAGATGGCACTAATACGTGGCACTGATGACACGTGACACTGATGACAAATGGCACTAATATGTGGCACTGATGACACATGGCACTGATGACAGATGGCACTGATGACAGATGGCACTAATATGTGGCACTGATGACACGTGGCACTGATGACAGATGGCACTAATACATGGTACTGATGACAGATGGCACTAATACGTGGCACTGATGACAGATGGCACTAATACGTGACACTGATGACACTTATGACAGATGGCACTGATACGTGGCACTGATGACACTGATGACAGATGGCACTGATACGTGGCACTGATGACATGTGACACTGATGACAGATGGCACGTGACACTGACAGGTGGCACTGATGACAGATGGCCCTATGTGGCACTGATGACAGATGGCACTTATACGTGGCACTGGGGACAGATGGCAGTGGGGACAGATGGCAGGAACATGACAGCAGGGACAGATGGCAGGGACGTGACAGCATGGACATGACAGCAGGGACAGATGGCAGGGACGTGACAGCAGGGACATGATGACAGGGACAGATGGCAGGGACGTGACAGCAGGGACATGATGACAGGGACATGATGACAGGAACAGATGGCAGTGGAAACACTTTTTTTTTCGTTTTTTTTTTCTTCACTTACCGCCGCAGCGGTTCGCTCTCCCTCCTCACACGCTGTCTCTGTGTGAGGAGGGAGAGCCGCAAAACACCGGCGATGAGAGATGATCTCATATGTTTACATATGAGATCATCTCTCATTAGCACCGCCGATCGCGCTGAAAACGGCTGCTAGGATTGGCCGTTTTCAGCGATCTGTGACTGACTGTGTCCGAGGGACACGGCCAGCACAGAACTTCCCCGATGCGTGCCCGCGGGAGCGCGCAACGCGGAAGTAAACAGGAGGCCGTCCAGGGACAGCCTCCCGGCAATTAGCGTCTGCGCTGTAGCCGTCTTTCGGCTATAGCGCGGATGCCTAGGGGTTAAAGGTAGATTCCTCCAAGCAACAATTGACCCCACTAGCAATGTAAGACCCCCAGCAACAATAGACCCCCTCCCTAAATAATACCCCCCCCCCCAGCAACAATAGATCCCCGCAGCCAGCATTAATAGACCGTCTAGCAACTAGCAACAATAGACCCTTCTCTCAACAATTGATTCTTCCCAGCAACAATTGAGCCTTCTAAACAATAGATCCCCCCAGCAACATTAGATCCCTCATCAGCCAGCATCAATTGACCCTCCAGCACATCCCAGTACCTCTTGCCTTTACATACACTCAGTGCTGGAGGTGCCGGAACTGCGTTCCCCTGCATTCCCACTGAAAAAAAAAGCCCTGAATATTACTATAGCATTTATATAGCACTCACAATTTTTACAGCACTTTACATTAACATCAGTCCCTTCCTTCAAAAAGATTGCAATCTAAGGTACCTATCTTACATGTATACCAGGGCCAATTTCAAAAGGAGCCAATTAAACTACCAGCAGGTCTTTGGGAGGGAACCCACACAAACATAGGCAGAACATGCAACTCCATGCAGATAGAGTCCAGAGTAGACTTCAAATTTGGGATCCAGATGCTGTTAGGATAAAATGCTAACCATCAAGCCACTTTGCTGCTCTATGAGAATTATACAGGGTGTTGTTTTGTGACAATTCACATAGGAGCAGATTCAGAGTCATACAACAAAAAATGATGTCAGTGGCTATAGAGTTAAACAAAGTGGTTAGATACTAGCAAAAAATGGATGCAAAATTAAAAATGAAAGCTGATCAGCAGGGGATAAAGTAGCTTCAAGGAGTGTACCCCTGAATGCATGGGCTTTATAGAGTAAAAAAATGTATACTGTTTTGATACTGTTGCTAAATTACCTTTACGTACAGCTAGTAAATCATATGCTTTTGAGGATAACTGTACTGACAACTTTCATCAGGTGTATATGTACATTTGTAAATTGATGCTTTCGTGCCACATATACTCTAAGTAAGTTAACAGTGTGTTTAGATACAGACATATTTTCCCAATGGCATATTGAATCACCAGCAATAATAGATGTTTTAATCTTGTTTTTTTAAATATGTCAATTAACTTAATAACCTTTTTCTCTAATTTGACAGCTTTATAGCATAATTATTGAAAATATAATTTCATATAAATCATGGAGATAATAATAAGATTGTAGCACCATAGTGACGAGTCAGTAGAAAAATGACAAGGGAAAGCGGGAGTAAATGAAGCCCTCAAGGTTAAATGGAAATACAGTAGTGGAAATAAACACAGTAGGGAGAACAAGACACACTAGGGGTCACTGTTGCTATATGACGGAGTTTTTCACTAAGACCCTGAAAAATTCTATAGAAATGTTTCTATGAAAATAACTATTTTTCCTCAGCCACTCAGACTGAGATATCACAGATAAATCAAAGCAACTTAAAAAGTCAAATGCTTACTTTGTTTTGAAGGAAGTTGGTCAGATTCGCCAAATATTAAATCCATGAGGCCAGGCAAGACGTCTCAAGGAAACGCTGTAAAAATGTCCATATTTGCTCATCTGCAGAAATAATAAAAACAAGTCTTACGCTGTGATGATATCATTTATGATTAAATTAAAAGCACTGTTTCAGGTTTCTGAGAAAACTTAGTATTAAAGGTGTAGGAATGGAAGAACATTAACTGTTTTCTAACCTGATATGTATTTTACACAGATGCGTGAGTCTGCGCTCATGTGCTTATTGATGTATGTGTGCGCATATTTCTCTGATCTGTGTGTATAGGTGTGCTAGAAATCATCAGCTTTAAAAATAGATAAAGTGTTTTTATGTAATATACATTTATTATTGTATATACATTTTGAGTTGTTTTAAAGAACCCACCCTTCAAACACATATGTATATATATGTATGTATATATGTATGGATAGATAGATAGATAGATAGATAGATAGATAGATAGATAGATAGATAGATAGATAGATAGATAGATAGATAGATAGATAGATAGATAGATAGATAGATAGATAGATAGATAGATAGAGATGGAGAGATAGATAGATAGATAGATAGATAGATAGATAGATAGATAGATAGATAGATAGATAGATAGATATGCACTTGATATTTACTATATAAGGGTTCAAGTTCTTCCCATCTTAGATCAAATGAACCCCATCAGAATTTTATTCATACCATATTGTAATTAAATAGTGAAAATATTTACAGACAGGCAGAGATAGATAGATAGATAGATAGATAGATAGATAGATAGATAGATAGATAGATAGATAGATAGATAGATAGATAGATAGATAGATAGATAGATAGATAGATAGATAGATAGATGCACTTGATATTTACTATATAAGGGTTCAAGTTCTTCCCATCTTAGATCAAATGAACCCCATCAGAACATCAGAATTTTATTCATACCATATTGTATTTAAATAGTGAAAATATTTACAGACAGGTAGAGATATATAGATAGATAGATAGATAGATAGATAGATAGATAGATAGATAGATAGATAGATAGATAGATAGATAGATAGATAGATAGATAAAGTATTTACACAGACAGGCAGAGGTAGATATATAGATAGATAGGTAGATATATAGATAGATAGATAGATAGATAGATAGATAGATAGATAGATAGATAGATAGATAGATAGATAGATAGGAAGAAATAAGTGCACTTGATACTTACAGTATGAGGGTTCACATCCTTCCAATCTTAAATAAAATTTACTCCATCAGAACATCCCCAGTTATTAAGAAATGGAAAACGTAATTTTGTATTTAGTACCTGCAGCTCACGCAGAATATAGACAGTTGAGCAATCACATCTGACACATTTTGCAGTTAAAATTCACTTCTTACCATAAAATGCATCAGATGTCACCGAACAATCATCTATCTACCTTCAGCTGGTTTAAAAGAACTTCATGGAAATATCTAGTTGTTAACTTTCATTCTTATATGAAGTGTCCTGTGATTTCCACTTGTTTCACAAACCAGAATGCTTGAATCAGGTCCAAATAATAGCATTATTTATATACACAGTAATACAAGGAAGTGCTCAAAAACCCTGAAAATCTTTATGGTGCTTTACCTTAAAAGCTGCAATTAGTCTTACCTAGTTTTGTCATATTAAAAAAACTTTCTATAGTTTGAATTAAATTGGGATGGGCAAATCAAACAAAAATATGTTTTCGATAGTCATTGGTTTTTGAATTGCATTTACTAAGCTACAGGCACTATAGGAGTCTAAGGTCTTTGCTTTAAGCACCTGAATTAGATTAAATAGTTTTTAAAAAATACATATTCCTCTTCATTTATGTTACATCAAAATAACAATATTAGATTTTTCAGGCTAATTAACGATGACAGCGCGATACATAATATAGCCCTTTTCTCCATCTCAATCCCAATCTGTTACCCTAATTTTTTTTAATTTTCATAGCTAAATAAATTATGTTAGGCAAAGTTTAAGCAAAGTGTTGAGCAAAGTTTGCAAGACTAATATAAAGCTTCTCCCTTTTAATAAATTGTCCCTATGTATCATTTTTATATGTTATTGCAGTTTGGGCACAAATACTTTTTCTTGCTACATTTACTTTATAAAAGTGTATGTTATACTTTTTCCCTCTTCATACATTTTTTTAAGTCAGGTAAATATTAAATATGTAAATGTTTCTGCTAACAGCAGTGAAGATTGCAAGTCTGGTACTCCAGAGTTTTGGACACTTGGTTTATTGCTGTACTGTGCTGACCCGAATACAAGGAGAACAGGTTATACACACAGCTGAATGACTCAAATTTTGGACACATCTCCCCTTTTCTTTAAGCCTAATACACAGCAGGGCTGAACGAAAAAAAAATCTATAGCAATGTTAGTACAGCGATCTCCCCTGCTGTGCTATTGTTGTTTGACAGAGGAGGCCCCCCCAGCAATTGGCTGAGAGAGCTGATCGGGAGCCGATCAGTAGACTTTTTTTGGTCGTGCCCCATCGACAGAAGTCAGCCGAACGGCTAGGGGCGGAGTAAAAGGCATTGGGAGCGTGGCCTGGCAGGAACCCAGGCTGAGGTTGTCTCTTTCATACCACCATAGGACTGCATGGATGTGCGGCACCAGGGATCTTTCCTCTTCCGTCCAGTGAACACAGGCGCTGGGACAAGCTCCATCCCTTTGCTGGCACTCCTGCAGTAGTGCAGCATCACCCACACTACCCCCCATAGTGATCGAGCCTGAGCGGCACACTAAGCAAACCATGGGTTAAAGTGAGAACCCCCGGCTTCTGTCTGACCGGCTGCGGTACACCCAGGCCTAATGTCGGTTGGTTTCTATTGAACCGGCCAATGTCACCCGACATTCAGCCCGTGTGTAGGAGGCTTTAGGCAGAAATGGCTTCTAGATCTCTAGTCTGTAGGAGGAGTCAGCAAGTTCAAAGCAAGTGCTTGGCTTTCTTTTTTAGACAGCCCAGTATGAACTGCACATACCTGCACATGGAATTACCCCGCATGGAATGTTTATTTGTAAAATAAGAATTAAAATAATAATAATAATAATAATGGTATAAATAGTATATAATCTTTTTAACTTTATTAAAACAGGGAAAAAGCTTACTTTTAAATTATAATTGCCATGATACAACATTGACCACTTCAGCAGCGAACCATTTGGCTGGCCAAAGACCAGAGCACTTTTTGGGATTCGGCACTGCGTCGCTTTAACTGACAATTGCGCGGTTGTGCGTCGTGGCTCCCAAACAAAATTGATGTCCTTTTTTCCCCATAAATAGAACTTTCTTTTGGTGGTATTTGATCACCTCTGAGGTTTTTTTTTGCGCTATAAACAAAAAAAGAGCGACGATTTTGAAAAAAAAAACGCATTATTTTTTACTTTTTGCTATAATAAATATCCCCAAAAAATATCTAAAAAAATATTTTTTTTCCTCAGCTTAGGCTGATACGTATTCTTCTACATATTTTTGGTAAAAAAATGGCAATAAGCGTTTATTGATTGGTTTGCGCAAAAGTTATAGCGTCTGCAAAATAGGCGATAACTTTATGGCATTTTTATTAATATATTTTTATTGTGACTGCGACATTATGGCGGACATATCGGACACTTTTGGCGCTATTTTGGGACCATTCACATTTATACAGTGATCAGTGCAATTAAAAATGCATTGATTACTGTGTAAATGTGACTGGCAGTGAAGAGGTTAACCAGGAGGCAGCGCTGCAGGGGTTAAGTGTGTCCTAGTGAGTGATTCTAACTGTGGGGGGAGCTATGTGTGACACGACACTGATCACCGCTCCCGATCACAGGGAGTGGTGATCAGTGTCAGTGTCACTAGGCAGAACGGGGAAATGCTTCTTTACATTAGCATTTCCCCGTTCTTCCTCTCCGTGAGACAATCGCGGGTATGCCCGTGGACATTGAGTCCGTGGGACTCGCAGTCAGACTCACGGAGCATGTGGCGGCCACGCCGGCGGTGTTCACCTGCTATCTGAACCTCGCGTTACCACGTACAATAACGTGAGTAACACTGCGGCGGCTGGTCCACAAGCAGTTAAGGATCAAAATAGTTCCTTGTACTTTAACCACTTCCGGACCAGCCACCACAGTTTTACTGCGGAAGGTTGGCTCCCATGGGCGAACTGCTGTAACTCTATGTCGGCCCTTTAAGACGCTGTAGGAGGCGCGCACGCCCGCAGCATGTGCCTGGAGCCGATACAAGTGCCCGGCAGGCCCGATGACCACCGACACCCGCAATCGCTCGTGACAGAGCGAGAACCAGGATCTGTGTGTGTAAACACACAAATCCCGGTTCTCTCAGGGGAGTGGAGAAAGATCGTGTGTTCATACTAAGTATGAACAACGATCTCTCTCCTCCCCTAGTCAATCCCATCCCCCCTACAGTTAGAACACACCTAGGGAACACAGTTAACCCCTTGATCGCCCCCTAGTGTTAACTACTTCCATGCCAGTGACATTTATACACTAAACAGTGCATTTTTATAGAACTGATTGCTGTATAATTATCAATGGTGTCAAAAATGTGTCAAAAGTGTCCAATTTGTCTGCCACAATATCACAGTCCCGATAAAAATCGCAGATCACCACCATTACTAGTAAAAAGAAATAATAATAATAAAAATGCCATAAATCTATCCCCTATTTTGTAGATGCTATAGCTTTTGCGCAAACCAATCAATATACGTTTATTGTTATTTTTTTACCAAAAATATGTAGAAGAATACATTTCGGCCTAAACTGAGGAAAAATTTTTTTTTTTTTTTTAATTTGGGATATTTGTTATAGCAAAAAGTAAAAAATATTGTGTTTATTTCAAAATTGTCGTTCTTCTTTTGTTTATAGTGCAAAAAATAAAAACCACAGAGGTGGCCAAATACCACCAAAAGAAAGCTCTATTTGTGGGAAAAAAGGACGTCAATTTTGTTTGGGTATAGCATCGCATGACAGCACAATTGTCAGTTAAAGCGACGCAGTGCGGTATTGCAAAAAATGGCCTGGTCATTGAGCAGCCAAATCTTCCGGGGCTGAAGTGGTTAGACTATGGAAAACTTAAGATAAACCAATGTGCCATTACCCCAAACTAGTGTGTTATACATGAACCAGGGAAGTAAACGAATGTCTAAACTGTCCTGGCTTTATGGGTGTAAAATGGAAATCTACAATCTTGGCTTTATTTCACAAATGTCCTTTAGCGTGTTTTAGCAAGTTGAATTCTGGATCAAATTAGTTAATACAAAATGTACATACTTAATCCAAAGAGAAGAACAGCGACTCATGGGGTATATAGTGAAGTGAATTACCTAGCTAAGCATCCATTAACACTAACAGAATAGTACATAAAAAACAAAGCCCAAATTGTTGGTTTGGTATTTGTATACTAATCTATAAAGCCACAGAAAGAACTACTTTTGCTTTCTAGCAATAGCAGCATTGTTACAAAAATAAAAACTGTTGCAAAAAATAATGAGACAACATTAAACATAACAAAAAAAAAATGCCTTTGAGTCAAAAGGAAAGGAAAGTGATCTGAACATTCTGTTATGTGGAAAAGGTATGTCTGCAGACAGCATCTCATGTGGTTAAAATGCTGATGTTCATCATGTCGAGACATAAAGTCTGGTTCATATCTGAAGTAATATGATTAGAACTACAGTATAAGGTTCTAGAGAGTTTACAAAACAGTAGTCAAGCCACATTATCCAGCCCATGTCCCTCTATCCACACAACCAGAGTGCATATTTTCTCTTTTTACAGACTAAAGCAAGGTCTGAGACAAATAGATAGATAGATAGATAGATAGATAGATAGATAGATAGATAGATAGATAGATAGATAGATAGATAGATAGATAGATAGATAGATAGATAGATAGATAGTGCACTGAGTTATATTATTTTTGAAGATACATATTATACAGAATGTTACAGATGGTTAAATATAACACGCAATAGCTAAACTCTTTCTAAGCTGCATGTGGTTAAGTGTCAGCATATGTAGATATCTTTCACAAATGACCTCTTTTGTTTAAGCAGATTTATGGAAAGTAGCACTCTCCATGTCATATTGTCATGGAATACAGGTTTGTAGTAGAAGAATGTTGGGATGAGCAGCCCCAGCATTCTAGTATTAAATTCTTCTTTGTAATTTTATCTAAAAGTATTAAAAGCAAAAGGTGACTTCTGCACCATAGTCCTGCTCTTGAGCATGATTAAATTTTCTTCATTTCATTTGGATATTTAGATTGTTCTATAAATATATGTGTACATGCAAGTAAACACACACACACACAATTATGTATATAATATATTATATATATATATATATATATATATATATATATATATATATATTATGTACATTTTATATAATATATATATATATATATATATATATATATATATATATATATATATATATATATATATAAAATAAATATATATATTATTTTTTTACTGTAATATATACTATATAAAATATATATATTTTTTTATTATTATTTTTTTTTACTGTAATATATATATATATAAAATAATAATAAAAAAATATATATATTTTATATAGTATATATTACAGTAAAAAAAATAATATATATATTTATTTTATATATATATATATATATTATACGCTTCTATTACTACCTTTTAAATTATTACCCGACTGATAATACTGATAAATCCATTAATTATCCAAATCAAGTAAAAAGCAATGGAGACAGTTTCCTACCTCTATTAGTATTTTTAGGGGTATGTTAAAAGAGATCATGAAAACAGAAAAAAACTGAAAGGTGCCTTTGTTTGTAAAAGAGGTCATGCTTTAATCTAGCTGATTCTTGATTTTCCTAATCCAGGAATTAGGTTTAATCAATATATTACTGTGAATAGTTTAGGGACGCTTTTTTTCTTTCCACTGAGCAGCAAGGGACCATCTTGTTACTGATGCTAAGTAAGAAATCAGCTTCTGGGTTTCCCCTGTAATTCCCTTAAGGTGAGATTGTATTAAAATCTAATTAGCATAACAGACAAAAAAGAAAGCAGAAAAAAAACAAAGATAAATGCACAAGAGTCATTTAAAAAGTTTGTTTATAGAGCGCTTATGCTAAAAAGCTTTCAGAGAGTTGAGGGTAGCTTGCATATTTTATTATTTGCTCAAAAATATGCTAATTATCAGTTGATTTGGGCACATTGTAAAATAATTGCTTTATTCTAATTAATGGTAACTGACTTCTTATTTTTTTTCTTTCTGATTTTGTAGATCAAATGAAAGGTAAAATCAAGTACAATACATTTAAATAATGTAAATGTTTTATACCTGAACCCAATAGGGCTAATTCACTAAAGGAAGTAGAGGCTGCTCATGTAGCAAAGTAAATTGATTACCCAAGCATGTGTGAGGGAAAGGATAAAAACAGGATTGGGCATGGGATTTATTAACATTGACAGTGAAAAGTGAACATATACTTTGAAGAGTAAACAGCCTCTATTCCTCTAGTAAATCCACACCAATAACACCTAAGAGTTAGAGAAGAGAGAAGTCCAATAAAACATTGGATCTGTTGTGAACATAAAAGAGAAGCATCCTCAATAGTAAGTATAGTGAAACTTTTACATTTTACCACGGCTTTCCTAAATAAACTAAAAAAACTACTTAATAAAATGTATGAAAGCATATATGCAAAAATTTACAGTAGATGCATTTAATTTGCAAAGAGCGTAATATTGTATGCATTAAGGGGCTTATTACCAAAACAGTCGTATTATGCTAGTCAGGCAAACCTATGTTTTGGTCAAACGCCCAATATTGTTCAAGGAAATTTCAAATAAATTATAAAGCTTGAGCCTTTTAACAAATCCCCAATATATATATATATATATATATATATATATATATATATATATATATATATATATATATATATATATATATATATATATATATATATATATATATATATATTATATGTTATTACAGTTTTGGCACAACTACTTTTTCTTGCTACATTTACTTTATAAAAGCATGTGTTATACTTTTTCCCTCTTTGTACATCTCACTGAAGCCAGACCCTCGTAGCAATGACTCCTTAAGCAAAAGAGTGAATATAATGATTACATTGTTCCTATTAATACATAATGTAATTATAAAATTTATATAAAAATGCAAAAAAATGCTCTGTTTACCATTAAATGTAAATGTTATCTAACATGGATTAAATGTGTCTCCATATATTAATCCAGATGTATATATCACAAAGTTATGTAAAAAAAAAAAAAGAAAATGTTCAAAAGTCTAAAATTTGATATAATCAGATAGTACACTTGGTAGTGTCACAAAAAAAAGTGTGTTCTGAAATTTAAAAGAATTTGATACACTTTTAGTTTTAGTTGCAGTATATTTTAATTCATCAGAGAAAAATGATTGTGGGAGTTTTTATTTATCCCCAAAAGTTTTACCAAAAAACTTTTTGTGAAATTTTGTAGAAATGGAAAAGACAAAGTTAAGTTGGGTTTGGGGGTCTTTAAGGATTCAATAGGCCTTAATAGGCTCCTGGGGTTACCAAGGCTTCTTTTTGCTATCTTGGACCCTTTTTGCTACTAATCAGCCCCTCCTTTTTTTTTTCAATCAAAACTTGTTTGTTAATAAATTGCTCATATGATACATACAAACACTGCAGTAAGAAAACCCATTTTTTTTTAAACAGAAAAAAAAAAACACAGACAGTAAAAATAGTAAAATTTAAAAAAAAATAACAACAGTATACATACAACAAAGCAAAAAACACACAAATACAAATAATGCAGAATGAAATACACTCAATTACTAACATGCACACAAACCCTCCAAAAAAAATTCTCACACAAATTTCCCATAAGCAGCTCAATAAGCAATTTTGTGGCAAGATCAATTTAGCTGAAATCGCCCTGCTCATCCCTAATAGTATTGAATAAGTATTTTCTTTGCTAAGAGATTTGACTCCATATGAAACAATCAAAAGTAGATGCGATTTATTTATTTTTCATAAAGAAGCATTATTTAATAATGTGATAAACAAAAGTACTCAAAGCTTCTGAACTACACAAAACCTGAAACCAGTTTAATAAAGTTGTAAAATCACCTGCACAAAAGAAAATTATACCCAATCAAACCTCCAAAAACTATAAAGTAATGTTCTTTAAATGAAATACTTTTCTTGTTTTGAAAATAATAATCCAGAAGTTAGGCAATATATCACCAGCAGTAATTCAGCAATGTGTTAACAGTAAAAATTGGCATTCCAAAGCCATGCAAGTTAGCACAGGTCTATTTCAGGTTCACGTTAATTCACTGGTTCATAATTGATCATCCACCTTTTCTTGCTTGTTATAAATTGTGGTATGTAAACTAGAAATATCACCTACAGTACAGATAATACTTTACATGTCAGATCATTCCTGGATCTACAGAGACATTATTCATACCATTGACAGGGAATGTATTAATAGGAAGGATATGCCACTCAGTACAGTGGCCCCATTGTTGTCTCTGAAATTATTAAGAATGATACAAACTAAGCCAGGTGCTTCAGAGTGGGGATGAATACATCAGGAGCTGTCAATCTTGCGCTACAACAAACTGCAGAGAAAGAATTACATTTGCTTTCTAACAAGCAAATGCATTTTGAGGAATGTAGAAACAAGCATACTTATAATGTATTTTCAGATACTGTTTACTAACTGCTACAAACTGTGCATGTTTGCCAAATAATTTCAGTTTGAAAGCCTGAAAGACTGGCAGCTTTTATTAACTTGTATAACGATTATATGCTATACATAAAGCATGCATGTTTAAATGCACTGTATAACCACATAAGCCAATCAGTAACAAGCTTTTTCTCTATAATGATCAGGTGTCATTGATATGGTAAAGGGCAGGTTTGTGTATAAAGTACATTATTTCAAAGTAACCAGGCTGCAGTTTAGAAGATTTCTAATTGGCTCATACAGGTTACCTTGTAAGTACAAAAGGGAGATTGGGACTTTAAGATGAAGCGCTTGGGTAGTGGAGGTAAAATAGACGATGTTTGAATATCATCATGAAATGATTATTGGTTATAATAAATAACAGACAATAAAAAAGAGTATTTATTTCATATGCGGTAAAGAATGCTCATTTCATGTACATATAAGAGGCATGCACATGACATAAGCATAGTAAAGAATTACACTTATAACAACACATGATTTGATGGTAAATAAGTGAGATAGTAAAGCATAATATTGCTAGCAACAACATGCCCAATACCGACAGATGTACCCACATGGTAAATGTGCATTTACTTGAGTAGGAAAAAATGATGTAATTAAGTAAAGCAGATGGTACAAATAAATATGATTCCATATGAGATGTAACTGGGGCATCAAAACAAAGCTTGATGCGTTTCGTGGATGTTTCTCCACTCATCAGGAGCTGATGCGGCCAAAATTCCTGTGGAATGTATATAAAAAGTATAATGAACCATGTTGTCCATATAAAAGAGTAAAAAATAATAAATAATAAATGAACATTTGGTGTGTATAGATGGTTGACCAAACACACTCACCAACTCAGGTAGCAAATGCAGTGCGCGGTGGTGGGCGCAGGGTGGGCCAAGAGCATAGCCTCTCCATGGGAGCTGACGCGGCATATGTAGAGATGCAACACTGGGTAAAGTGGGAAGGTACAAAGTGGGACGGAGTGTCCTCACAACCAGGGGTTTTTTTTTTCTTTATTTGTAATTCCTTATGCACAATTTGCAGTGACACTTCTATCCATAACCTTTGCAATCTTTATATTCATTCATGCCATTCACTTTTGGGTATGGATTCCCTAATATATATTTTTTGACTTATGTTATCACTTGTCTTGGAGCATACTGGGTTCACAATCGACCATTTAATCATTACTATTATTTACACAATACTACTACAATAAACTATATACACATTTAATATTCTGTTCCCAGATAGGTTTGCTTCAACCACACAATACCCCTGTTTGTGGGGACACTCCGCCCCACTTTGTACCTTCCCACTCAACCCGGTGTTGCATCTCTACATATGCCGCCTCAGCTCCCGTGGAGAGGCTATGCTCTTAGCTAACCCTGCGCCCACTACTGCGCACCGCATTTGCTACCTGAGTTGGTGAGTGTGTTTGGTCAACCATCTATACACACCAAATGTTCATTTATTATGTATTATTTTTTACTCTTTTATATGGACAACATGGTTCATTATACTTTTTATATACATTCCACGTGAATTTTGGCTGCATCAGCTCCTGATGAGTGG